>OU830603.1:15571309-15738792 GCA_917563855.2 Limnephilus lunatus
CATACTTTCCCCTGTGTGAATGTTGACGTGATATTTCAACAAATTTTTAGCTGTAGCCTTAAAGTCGCATAGAGAACAAGAGTAAAGATTCTCTGAAACGAATGTGATTGGAATCTGCTCTATATGGGTGGATAGATGGCGCGTCATAGCATACTTCTGTCTGAACGCTTTACCACACTTTAAACAAGGAAATGGTTTCTCGCCACTATGTCGCATTTTGTGACCATTTAATTTCTGCTTCGTTTCGCAAGTGTAACTGCACTCAGAACATTTGAGTGGTTTTCCAGTATGTTTTAACATGTGTAGTTTTAAATCGTTTGATCTATAACAAGCGAAATCGCAATGACTGCATGAAAACCCGTTTTCCTTCTTATGCGAAAAAATGTGGCGATTCAGCAGATTCTTTGTCGTTGACTTATAATCACAAAAATTACAAAAAAATGATTTAATTTGTGGAGTCGTTTTTCGTTTTGAGTGAGCCGCGACGTGGCGGGACATAGCACTTTTATGTCGAAATAATTTAGCGCAGACAGAACACGAGAATTGTTTTATGTCTGAATGGCGTACCATGTGGTATTCAAGTCTTTGTTTTGTGGTACAGGAATAGTTGCATTCTGAACATCGAATGGGATTCTCGGTGTGTTTGTAATTATGCAATTTCATCTCGTTGGTTCTGTAGCAAGTAAAGCTGCAGTGTTCACAGGACAGTTTGTTTTCGCCGGTGTGTGAATAAAGGTGATACTTTAGCGTATGTTTAGCTGTGAACTTTCTAGGACAAATGGAACAAGAATATTGCTTCTCTAGTAGATGGGTTGTTGGTGCGAGCTCTTCATCGAAAGCGGAATTGTCTTCTTTTATAAAACAACCTGAAATAACAAATCAAATAAAAATTACTATTCAAATACTGACTGTAAAATACTGGCAGAAGAAGGATTAAAATAAACTTAATGCTGTAGAAATGAGATCTCTAACGCGTATGTGTGGAAGAAAAGTAAAAAATGTTGAGATCGGATAGAATGCAAGACAAGCATTCATCCTATCTCTGTGGGAAAGCGGCGTGATGGTTTGTTAGTTTAGGTTTTTTTCCTTCATTTATCTTTACTTTTCTTCTATGTTCTGTATTGTCTTAGATAAAAAAAATCATACCTAGTTCTACGCCATCTTCCAAAGGCATTTCCAGTGTATCCGTTTTGAAGTATGGGTCAGGCATGTTTACATGCGCAAAAGCAATTTCGGCATCTGTTTGTTCATTTGTGGCCTGATTATAAAATCCGAGGTTTTTTGAAGTATTCGGGATGTATTCCGTAATAGGAATTTCGAAATATTTTTGTTCGTCATCCTCGACTTCTTCTACAGGCTCCGATTTCACTTTAATTGAATTTGTTTCGCCAGCCTCCATTTTTAATTCTTTTTTGTAGGTTAAATTCGAAACCTGAAGCTCTGAAATGAAAAAAAATAACATTTCGCCTTACACATAGAGACATAATAAATAGAGTAAAAAAGTTGGTTGTGGGGACAGTGGCGTAGCGTGGGGGGGGGGCGGCCCGCCCCGGGCGGCGCTTTTAAGGGGGGCGGCACTTTTAAGGGAGGCGGCAAATTTTCACAATAATGTTAAAAATTATTTAGAAAATAATTATTATCATTAGAAAGAAACATAATGAAAACATCGTTGTACCTCAGTGGCGTAGCGTGTGGGGAGTAAAGTAAGTTGTTTTTTTTTTAAATGTATAATAATTATTTTTAAAAGTTCTACGATCCTTTTTACGAATCCAACTCTTTCTTTTATGATTTATTATAAATGTCAATAATTTTTTTTTAAGCTGCAAATTTCGTATTCCGTAAGAAAACCGTACGCATATTATGAGAGAAATACTAATTAAATCTGGAAACTCGCAAATAAATTCACTCTTAATTAAAACCAGAATTGTGTTCAGAATTTAACGATTGAATTTCAGTTGCGTATTCATCCGCTGATATATTTCGAAGGAGACCATTATGTTATTAGAAGTGCATTGGAGGTTAACCACCACATACCCGCCCCTCTACTTGACCTAGAAACTAGACCTCCATTAATCGAAGTGCAGTTATAAAATTCTCTTTGCAGACTATGCATATGTTGCCAGAATCAAAGAGAAACTATTTCCATATTCTGAGTATAGTTTTAGTTCGCCAAATACAGATTTTATTTAACCCGTCTAATCACAGAGACACAAGTTGTCCCACACATTTAATGAAATTTGATAAAAACTGAAGAGACAGTTTAAGTAAAAAAAAATTAAGAAAAAGAATCTGCATTTAAAATTTTAAGTTTATTCTATTTTAAATACTTTAATTCGAATATTCGCAGCTGTGAATTTTTGAGTCAATTTACATTTCCAATATCAAAATTTAAAAAAATTATTTTATCCAGATTTTAAAACAATTTTGTTTTTTGCAAAAGGGAAAAAAACTAATAAAAAGGTACATTTAAAATGCACGGGAAGAACCGGGAATTTTGTGCACAAACTTGACAGGCAAACGTTTACAGATATTTAATCTTATTTGAATTGCAGTTATACAATTATAGTTGTGGCCTCTATATGTGCTGCAAAAATCAAAGAAAAACCATTTTCATGTTCTGAGTGTACTTTTAATACGCTGCATACCGACTTAATTTAAACCAATTTTGTGTTGACAATTTTAATTTACAGTTGTGGATTACATATGTATGTGTCGTCAGAATCAAAGATAAACCATTTTCATTTTCTAATTGCAGTTTTAATTCGCCGCAAACAGAAATAATTTAAACCATTTTTGTGTTCAGAATGTAAAATTTCTATTGTGATTTCATCTTCTGACATATTTCGAAGGAAAACATTCTCTTATTCGATGTGCAGTTATAGAATTCTAGTTTAGACTATTTATTTAATTCCAGAACAAAAAAAAAACATTTTCATATTCTGAGTATAGTTTTTATTCGCCTCATACAAACTGGTTTTGTGTTCAGAATACAATGATAAATTGAATAATGAGTTGCAGATTTATCGTGTACCGAGTGAAGCTTTACATTTGAGTTGCATACCAAATACTGCAAAATTCTGAGAAATCGATTGTTCCGTGCGTAACTATTATTTGGGGACTCTAACGCAGAATCAATCGTAAGTAATAACCTGCCTTGCGTTCTAAACACGGTGTAACAGTCCGAGATGCGAAATCCTCTTACATGGATTGGCTCGTACATAAATAGGTTGTAATTAAAAATTGGATTTCCACATACACCCCCCAGATTAGTGGTGAGGAGAGGAGACTACCGAATTCGCCAGTCGGACGATAATCACGGACCATGCCAAAATTAGACGAACCTTTCCGAATGCCATGTGACGGTAATTGTGTTTAGCGAACTTAAAATTTTATGCAAAAACTTACTTACGCTTAATCAGCAGTTATTTTAACGTCAATCATTGATGTGATTTAAAATTGCTGATTATCCGTTAAATGAGGCAAAGGGCCATTTTAAGCATGTTTTAAGGCGGTCCTTCTGTTATGAATCTCGATGTGCTATCTTTAGCAATCTATGGACTATTGTCTATCATTTCGATTTAATAGCTACGTTCATGGCTTTGTTTGTACCGCCTCGACGTACTTTTTTCGATTTATTGTTGTATTTCTGCTTTAAAAGTAAAATGAACAATAATAAAAATAACACAACTCTTTGAAATAATTCTTTCTGACACATATTTTTTACGGCGATAGGCAAAACAAAATAATGACAGATGCATTCCAAATAATGACAATTTTTTATGCATTCTACGTAAAATGTTTATTTGCATTTAAATATAGTAATATTATACTTATTCTGGGTAAAGTTCGGTTTATGGGCGAAATTCCTAAAAATACAAACTAGTTATTTTTATACTAACTATGGGCCGGGGAATACGAATCTGAAAGAATTAGGCGGCGGCAAGCAATATTAACTGAATTATACGACTTTAAAAAAATTTTTTACACACATAGGAAAATGGCCATTTTGGAAGCATTCTGATTCCTAGAAAATCAAACTAGTTATTTTTATACTAACTTTGGGCTGGGGAATCCGAATCTGAAAGAATTAGGCGGCGGCAAGCAATATTAAATGAATTATACGACTTTAAAATTTGCTATAAACAGACACAAAAATTGACACTATCGAAGTCGCAAGAAAACATAGAAAAAGAATAAAGATGTTACACCACATAAAATTAAGTGTTGCCATTAAGCAGTAATATCAATACCGTAAAATAACATGTTTATAATTTAAGTACTTACTTTTTATAAATTTTACTCACTTTTGTATCACAAAAACCATGCTACCTAAACCTAGCGTAGCCGCTAAACTACTTGAAAACTGGGATGTTTTTTTAAATTGACGCGAGCAGGCGGTATAAAGGGGCACAAACCATGTGACACAAACCTTGCGTAGCCGCTAAACTACTTGAAAACTGGGATGTTTTTTTAAATTGACGGGAGCAGGCGGTATAAAGGGGCACAAACCATGTGACATAAACCTTGCGTAGCCGCTAAACTACTTGAAAACTGGGATGTTTTTTTAAATTGACGCGAGCAGGCGGTATAAAGGGGCACAAACCATGTTACACAAACCTAGCGTAGCCGCTAAACTACTTGAAAACTGGGATGTTTTTTTTAAATTGACGCGAGCAGGCGGTATAAAGGGGCACAAACCAGACGACGAAGATGTGTTTGATTTATAAGGTATGTTCGATGATATTATTGTTTAATGGCCACACTTAAATTGTTGTTTTTCTATGGTTTCTATGGTTTTCATGTGTCAAAATGCTTTTAAACGGGCTGTTTTCGTATGTGTGTATTGAAAATTTAAAAGTCGTGTAATTCAGTTAATATTGCTTGCCGCCGCCTAATTCTTTCAGATTCGGATTCCCTGGCCCATAGTTAGTATAAAAATAATTAGTTTTATTTTTTAGGAATTTCGCCCATAAACCGAATTTTTTCCCTTATTCTTTACATTGGAAATGCAATTATGAGAAAAATGACTAAAAAGAGCATAACAGACGACAATGGACGAATTTAATTCATCTATCCACTTGAAAATTTTTAAGAATTTAATCCATTACTTCGCCTTAAAATCTTTATCTCTCGGAAAATCATGTTCACCCCCACAATTTGACGACATTATTATGAAATTCTGACATAAACCTTAAATTGTCTAAAATGGCGTAGAAAACGTACGTGATTTGACAAATCTTCGCATCTAAAGGTGCCTGTAAACGATCAAATTTGTTTGTCAAATTTACGTGTTTGTCAAATTATTTGAACGTCTACGGCCTTGTTTGATGTGCTTGTCAAATAAACTACGTGTTTGACGTGTTTGTCAGAAATTCTGATTGACGGAAAGTTTGAACGATATTTGACAACATGTTTGAACGTTTGCGGGGGTGTTTATCAAACAAACGTCAGTTTCGTGTTGCCATCACTATGGAGAGTGCTGCGTCATCGAATATTATAAGCGAAAGAGACTTTTTATTGCATTTTATATCTATATATCGTGATCTGCCGCAACTGTGGAAAGTAAAATGCAGGGACTATCTGGATAAAAATAAAAGAAACATCGGAATCAAAACAATAACAGATTTATTAAAAGTATTTCGCGCCAATATGTTCTGGTTCTGTACGTAATATATCCCTAGGCAAACTTTCATGGGTATATTTAGCTCTTAATTTTAACCATTCTCTAGACCAACCATACTCAACCTGCGGCCCGCGGGCCGCATGCGGCCCGCCGGGTTTTTGTGTGCGGCCCTAACACTTTACTATCAGGAACTTGATTTCAAAAAAAAAATCTGAAGTTCGTTGATATATCTTGAGATTCGTTTCGACTTTGGCGCACAGATAGTGACACCCGAAAAGGATTGTCATTATGGGCCACATGATCTGGTATAAGAGCTAGATAGATGGTTTCTGTACCTATACAATAGTGAGCTCTGACATCGTGAAATTATGCATTGCTAAACCATTCATCCGATTGCAATGAAACTTTGGGGATTTGATGTGTGCTTGCCCGCGATGGTTGCTGTATACAAAAGTGAGCTCTGGCATCATGACATTATGCATTGCTAAACCGTTCACCCGATTGCCATGAAACTTTGGTGAGTTGTTGTGAGCACATCAACGAAGGTTTATGTATATATATACTGGTGAGCTCTGGCATTATGAAATTTGTGTAAAAAAATTGCAATAGGTGGCACGCGAACTGTTTGAAGACTAAATATACAGGGACTGAATGTGTGGAATACGGGAGGGGAAATCTGGAGGAGGGTTCGTGGGACGGGGGCAGCGTAGTTTAGCGTAGGTTAGTCAGGTACCTACTAGTAAATTTTAACAGCATTTCTTACGTTTCATTAAGTATTGTTTTGTTATAATTTAAATACGCATAATAGCGGGAGTGTCTTCAAAATGCAAAAAATGTCCGACGAAAACAGAGTGCTTCAAGGCAAATGGGAAGAAGAATATCTTTCTTTGCCGGGGGGGGGGGGGGGGGGGGCGTTGATGACTTTTTTTTCGTCATACCAGTAACATGATGCGGCCCGCGTAACTTTACAAATACATGTATGTGGCCCGAAGAGAAAAAAGGTTGAGTATCGTTGCTCTAGACCAGGGGTCTCCAAACTACGGCCCGCGGGCCGCATCCGGCCCGCCAGGGTCATCAATCCGGCCCGCGACAGCTTAGGACCAGTGTCATCAATCAGGCCCGCGACAGCTAATGGCTAAAACCTTGCTTAGAAGCGGCGAAGCCGTCGCGAATTTTTTCGCGCGAATACATACGCTCGTTGGCGAGGTACTCGGCACCAATACTTTGCGTCCACAAGTATCGCGCGAAAAATACGGGCGTAAATCGGGTGTAGTACCGTAGTACGCCAGCTTATGTCCAGTTTATGTACGCGCGAACTGCAGAGCGAGTGCACGTATCAAGGGAAATGGAGCGGCAAAATTATGATTAGGAATCGGTTAATAAGTTTCCAAATGCTGGCGCGTTTCACGCTCTTTCTGAGCCGAATATTCGCGCAAAACGATTCGCGGTGAATTCGCCCCTTTTGAACAAGGTTTTTGTTGTGATTGTGATATGTAGGATAAAAAACTCAAAATGATATTTTGATGATAGTAACTCGGTTTTATTTACGGGCTAGGCAAAGCTTAATGACAAGTATGCAGAAAATTAAACTAAAGCAAACTAACAAATAATTGTAATGAATCCAACTAACTTTATAAACATAAAAAAATTATAACATACGAGTATAAACACGTTAACATATAAAATACTAATGAGATTTATGTAATAGTGATTTTTCACTGACGATAGTTTGTAGTTGTGGATCAATTTTACTTGTACCAATTATTTTAAAAAAAAATTAGATACTCATACGTTAACTTAGATCTGTAAATATTCTTTGAATACTTCATTTTGGAGAATGTTTTCTCACACAAGTAAGTAGTACCAAAAACAAAAATCAGCCCATGAGCACAATTTGGTAATTTATGCAAATTATCAAATTGTGCCAGCGGAAGACTCTTGTAAAATTCCAACAAAGATTAGTTTTTATATTTGTTTTTAATTATATCACTGCATTGTAAATCAATAATTTACATTTGAAGTTCCGGGGCCAGGGTTTCAATGTCGATATCAAGAGGATTTTGAAAAATCTTAATTTCATTCACAATGATATCAACGTCTGAGAAACGAGTATCAAAATTTATCTTCAAAGCACTCAAAGCTCCGATTGCAAAATCGGTGGGAAACTCATTCTCAGCAGTGTGGCTGAATATTTTACACGTTTTAAACTGTGTGAAACATTTTTTACGCAATTGTGATAGAAACAGCATTATTTTCTGCCAGAACGATTTGAAATTAGTATATAAATCAGGAAGAAGTTGGTTTTCTCCTTGCGACCTCAAATTCAGTTCGTTCATATGTTTTGTCAAATCGACATAGAATGCTAACTTCCACAGCCATTCGCTGTTTTGTAATTCGGTAAGAGGGCGATGCTTTTCATTCAAAAAAATTTCGATCACTGATCGAAGTTCAAAGAAGCGCTGAAGGACTTAGCCAGCGTACGGCAGTATGATATGGCAAATCATTTTCTCCAATCTCTTTAATAAATTCGCGGAATTCTCGGTGATTCAGTCCAGTGGATCTGATGAAATTAACAATTGATAGCACTGGTTTTAGAACTTCAGACATATCCAAACCTTTCCCGCACGGAGACTGTTGATGAATGACACAATGTAAGACTAATGGTTTTGAACCACCATCATTTTCTACAGCCTTTGACACAAGAGCCACTACACCTTTATTTTTACCACACATGTTTTTGCCTCCATCAGTTGTAATAGATTTCAAGTTTTTCCATCGAAGATTCTTTTTAAAAATGGCATTTTCAACTCCCTTAAAAATATTTTCACCAGCAGTTGTGCCGTGAATACTATCAACATCAAGAAGGTCTTCATACACTTCATAGCTTTTATCCACTCCTCGAATAAAAATCAGCACCTGAGCAGTATCTGAAACATCTGTTGATTCATCCAAGGCCAGAGAAAACCACTCAAGATGTCCATTTTTGCCAGACAGTTGAGATGATATATTTTCTGCGATGTCTTCTACCCTCCGAGCCACAGTATTTGCTGACAAACTGAGAGTTTTAAATCAATTTTCCTTTTCAGGGCACATTTCTTCAGCTACTGCAATTACGCATTCTTTGGTCATTTCTCCATCGGTGAATGGTTTTCCACGTTTTGCGATTTCAAGAGCCACACGAAAGCTGGCACGAGTTGCAGCCTCTTGTTCAGTATTGAGTTTCGTAAACGAAGATTGCTGCGATTATAATCCACGCTTCAAAGCTTCAATTTTTTCTGTCCGCGAACTTCCTGTACATTTTGAGAATTTTTGAAAATGTTTCGTTTCTTATTGACGTTTAATATTATATTCTTTGAGAACTGCTATGGTTTCATTGCAAATCAAACATAGTGCTTTCTTATTGGACTCAATTACGAAATATTGAAAGTTCCACTGATCTTGGAATGTTCTGCACTCACGGCCTACTTTTCGCTTCTTTGCCATACTTTCCATAGTAAATCACACCAAAAACAAGTCAAATCAAAATACTGTTACATAGATGTCTTTTAAAAACACAAAAACACGTTTAAAGGAGTTACGCACTACGTCGTCAAGCGATGTCGTCAAGCGTCGCAGTCGTGACAATTCAATATAACACAATTAATAATTGAACTAGCGAATTTAGCACACGTGTGCTCACTCAGAGCGCGTGCTCGGCGAATTGTCTATAAATTATAGATAATGGCAGGAGAATAAATTGGAAAAATTAAAATTATAGGTTTTGGCCCTTGGGACTCACTGGAGTAATCAGTACGGCCCTCCGGCTGAAAAGTTTGGAGACCCCTGCTCTAGACCAACACCTTATTTTTTTCTTTTTAAGACACAGAGCTAATGTCAACGCAAGAAATGCTTTGTCCGTATCCGTCATTTTTAACAACACAAAATATTTCACTATTCACCTCACTTCAGACCGGATACAATAAACGTCAAAAGACAATTCCCGACGAAAGCTGTAAATAAATGAACTAATATTTGACAAACTTCATTTGAACGTCTGCGGCCTTGCTCATCAAACACGTGACGAGCAAACGTAAAATTTGACAAACAAATTTGATCGTTTACAGGCACCTTAATGATACAGTCTTTCAAATCGAAAATCGTTCGTTCAATAATTGCTCTATCTATAGAGCCCTTTGGAATTTAGTTTCATCACGGAACGAGATTTTGTTTTACTTATAATTGCGTTATACCGCGATTGGTTAGAGTTATGGGAAATAAAATCAAAAATTTATCACTGTATTCGCACACTGTTGGCAGGCATTGTTGCTGCGGACGTCCACAAAGCAACTGATGATTTGACGGATCTTTTGAAGTTCCGTCAATCGCACTTCAATTGCATATGTCAATCACGTAAATACATTAAAAATAGATATTGATCGTCCACGGGGAACGCGTTGTGTTTCATTTAATTATAATACATCAATATATGACACAAACCCAGCCTAGCATGGTGGTCGAATAATCATCTAATAATGTAACCCTACTTTGTAAGTAATGAATAAAGAAAATTAAAAAAACAAACAAACACCCAAACATCGACATCCACGGTTTGGAGAAGGTAACATTTTGTTTTGCCATTTTAATATGGAAATACGATTAAATCTACTGTTTCTGCTCATAATTAGCAAAATTCCTTTATAAAGTAACAACTTACCCGATATATTGTAGTTCAGGGGGTTTACTTAATCCAATTCCAATAAAATTATCATGATATCTGACAGATGACGAATGAATCGATTAAATATTAGAAAACGAGTGCGCCAGAGTGCGCATGCCCAAGAAAATAAGGTATACCATACACAGAAGTACTAAATTTATTTATAAGCGATCCATACATGAAATGTTATATTAGTTAGGAAGTAAGTACTTAGTAATATAATAAAAAATATTATTGTACGCAGGTTTTCAAGAAACAAAATGATTTTAGAAATAATAAATTTCTTTATTTATCATTGTTTTTCACAGTGACCGGACAAATCAGAATGAAATATAACCTCCTTTAAAAAGTCATTAAAAGTAATGAAAAAATTGGCTAAATAGGTTATGGTCAGTACCGGATTATCCTTTAGGCAGAGTAGGCAACTGCCTAGGGGCCCCGCATCGGCTGAGGGCCCCGCGCCCCGATAAAAAATGACTTGCGTCAATGGTGAGCATTGTGAGCAAGTCAATTAGTGAGCAACTCCGGCACCGATATTGGAAAAAGTCAACTTTCAAGATGTTTTAAATTTTTGTTTTTTATTAGGAATTTAACAACATTACATGCATTAAATAAAATAACAAATAATAATAATTAGGTTATAACCCAGTAACTAATGTTCACATCATGCACAAAAATAAAAATATATTAACATAGTTGTATGTTACTTTCCTTCTAATTAAGCAGCATTATTTAGTATCAATGGGGATGTGATTGTAGGTGCCGTGTGTGGTTTGTTTTGGCATTTGTTTTGTTTGAGTTTTTTTTGCTTTAATTTCTAATTATATGTTTAACATATAAAAGTTGTACAAGCTTTAGTGTGCACTACCTATCTGCTTGCTAAAATTCTTTGTTTCTCTTCTGTTGTCTGGAAGAGATCACATTAGTGATAAGACCGCTCATTGTACTGTTTTTTTTTTTTTTTTTTTTTACATATTTTTGGTTTTTATGAATGTGTCCTTTTATGTGCAATAAAGAGTTATTGTATTGTATTTTATTCGCTTAATTTTTTTGATTGAATAGTGTGATGGCATACCTTCGTGTTGTAGTTAAAAAAACATCAATTATGAATAAAATTACGTTGTGGTAGAGAATTTTTTTTTTAAAGTTAGAAAAGGATAAAGTGCAGTGGCGGACTAAGCCCGTCAGAGGCCCGGGGCGGTAAAGCAGAATGACCCCCCCCCCCCCCTAGTGAGAAGTACGATGTAATTTTACAAGCTTTTTATTCAGTTCACACGGGCCTCTAAGTCTGGGGGGCATCCAAAGTCCTCCATGTTCCCTTGATCAATTCCTAAATAAGGCTTTACGGCACCAGGACACTGTAAAAAAAAGTAATTTTTTAAATTTTCTGATAGATGCATTTGTTAATAAGCTCTCACCAAATGTTTTAAGGAAATTCATAAAATTGACGGAGATACAGGATTTTATATGAAACAGTTTTAAATAGTTTGTATGTTGAATTATCCTTCAGCAAAACTTTGAACGCGTTTTTCTCGATATTACGTTTTTCAACCTGTTTGACAACATATTAGAAAAACCATACATCCGATTTGCACGCACTAAGTCTTAAACTGTTAGAAAATCCAGTCACTATGGAACCACTTAAGAATTTTTTTATAAAGGGTCCCCCTTTTTGATGTGAAAATTTTACATAAAATATCGTAAATAGAATTCGATGGACGGTTTTGCCGAAGGATAATTTAACAAACTGTTTCAAACGGTATCTCGAATTTCTTCAAAACATTTAGTGAGAGCATTTTTAACAAACGCATCTTTCATAAAATGAAATAAAAAAAATTCCAATTTTTTTTTTTTATCGTGACCTGGTGCCTTAAAGCCTTGTTTAGGATTTGATCAAGGGAACAAGGGGGAGTTTGGAGGTCCCAGGACCAGAGGCCCGGGGCGGGCTGCCCCTTCCACCCCTCCCCCTCCCCCCACCTCCGTTAGTCCGTCATTGGTAAAGGGGTCCCGAGACAAGCATTGCCTAGGGGCCCCAACATGGTTAATCCGGCCCTGGTTATGGTATGTAAGGTTATGGGATATTTTTCAGTAATTTTTTTTCATAGCTTTTAGTGACTTTTCAAAGGAATGACTCGTCCTGGATTTGTCAATAGGCCGCGGCCTAAGGGCGGCAGAGTTCAAGGGGCGGCGCTTGCTCGCATTGGTAAGCCGTTGTTTGTGTGCGATTATAAACAAAAAACAAGTCACTGTGGATAGAGTTTTCTATCTATTAAACGCAGCGGCGGACTAAGGGGGGGGGCGGGGGGGGCGGTCCGCCCCGGGCCCCTGGTCCTGGGGGGCCCCCAAACGCCTTCATGTTCCCTTGATTAAATTCTAAACAAGGCTTTAAGGCACCACTGTAAAAAAAAATGTTTTTATTTATTTCATTTTTTGATTGATGCACTTGTTTAACAATGCTCCCACCAAATTTTTTTAAAATAAAAGTTGAAAAATTGACAGAGATACAATATTCCAACTATGTCTTCAAAAGAGCCCTAAGTAATACCCAGAAGGGTCTCAAGATCAACGGAGTTGTCATTAATAACACAAGATATGCAGATGATACTGTATTACTAGCTGACAGAATCAGTGACCTCCAAGACCTATTAGATCTTGTTAATAATGCTGGTGAGCAACTGGGCCTAACAATCAACGTCAATAAAACTAAATGGATGACTTTTGGACGACTAGATCACTCTGGATCAATAATACAGTTAAATGGTTGTAATGTCGAAAAGGTGGAGAAATTTAGATACCTCGGCAGTATCCTCACGGAGACTCTTGACCCAGATATAGAGATTAGGTGCAGAATTGAAGCAGCAAGAACTGCGTTCATAAAAATGAAATCCCTCTTCTGCAATGACAATATAAGCTTAAAACTAAGGCAGAGAATGTTAAAATGTTATGTGTGGTCGGTCTTGCTGTATGGTTGTGAAACATGGACGTTGAAAATAAATACCATGAACAGGTTAGAGGCTTTCAAAATGTGGCTTCACCGGAGAATGCTCAAGGTCCCATGGACCGACATGATCACCAACACAGAAATTCTCAGGCGGGCTAGAGCAGATAGAGAACTGCTTACATTAATTAAAATCAAGAAAATTTCATATCTGGGTCATATACTTTGAGGGGAGAAGTATCACTTGCTCCATTTAATATTGAAAGGCAAGATAGAGGGTCGCCGAGGGCCTGGTAGGAGACAAATGTCTTGGCTGCGAAATATACGAGAGTGGACCGGCATTAGAAGTGTGGAGGAGCTATTCCGGGCAGCGCAAGACAGAGAGACCTTTTCAAGAGTGATCGCCAACGTCGGGGGGACCTGATAAGGCACACAAAGAAGAAGAAGAATTTGCTAAAAATCAAAGGAAATATTGAACAGAATTCAATTTTTTTTTCGAAAACTCCAAAAAGATAATGAAGAAATATTAGGCATACTTATCAGTGAAATCTCTCTTTTTTGCTCGAGAACGACAATATAGATGGAACTCTTCCGATATCACATTGCCATCTTCTGTTGGGATATTGCAGAACTTTGTATTACTAAGCTATCGACATCTATTGAACGAAGCTTAAACTACATTAACGATCGGTGACCGGACAACTCGGAATCAACTTAGAAAGACATTCAGAATGAATGAACACCACCTTTATAAAGTCGTTTAAATAGGTTATGGGTTTTTTTTTTTTTTTTCATAGCTTTAAATGACTTTTCAAAGAGTTTAGTTGAGTTGATTCTGAGTTGTCATGGAACTGAATAACTAATAGACTACACTACGTATTGTAGATTTTTATTTGCAATCTCACCATAGTTATAGAGGCGCTATCCATATTGGGGTATTTCCACGAACGAGGGATTCCGTTGAAAATGTACGGAATATTTAAAGACCATTTTTCTGATTTTAATCATCCTACTATAAATGTTTGATTTTTATGTTTTCATTCAACATTATTGATTTTAAAAACGCTCGAAAACTGACAAAATCAAAACGGCCCGTTTTTTCAAATGGGTTTGTGACGTCGCAGGCTACGCCCGGCTAAACCAGCACAAATAAGCACTGTCAGGGAGCGTCCGCACTCACGACGTCACTCGATAGCCACGCCCCAAAATATCGTTTTAGCGGTGACTTAAAAATGGTAAACTTCAACTCGCTCTAGAAAATTTATTCGTCAACATAAAAATAAAATAAAAATGCTCTAATCATCGTAATTTTTTGCTTAATTTTTTTAAGCAATAAAAAAAATACATGGAAATACCCCAATTCGAACAAGTGAATTCTAACTGAAGCCACCGCGTCGAAAGGCTCGGCCGTCAGACCATCCTTTTCTTTTACTCATAAATATACCAAACCACCCACCATTTATTCAAGCCCATGGTTTCATCCTTTTCCATCCTACTTTCATACGTCACACAAAAATAGAGGTACGTCACCTAGGATTCCGTTAAACCAATTTATTCGCTAAATGTCTCATCTATGTATAAATCAATGAATCTCACGCAATTATCGTAACTCAGCGGATGGCCATTTTTTAAAGATTTAGCATAAAATTATTAGTCACCAAAATGGTTAACACAAATAGAAATTGATTTTGCAATATTTTCAACAACACTAAAAACCTATAAATAACTAAAATAGTATTTAAAAAATTGCCAAATGAATCTGACAACGCTGGGAGGAGATGTGGCAAAAGTGCGGATGTGTCAATCTAATTTTCCAGATTTTGAAAAATTAAGCCAAAAATATTAAAATATTTTATATTTATATTATATAATATTAAAATATTTTTGGCTTATTGTACACATAAGGTCATATCAGGCAGAAGTCATATCCTTGTCATCATGCAGCATTTGAAAGGAACGTACCTGGTAACTTGCTTTTTATAACATTGATGGGTGACAATGACTACTCTTCTATAATTGAAGGGGCCTTTACAATATAATATATTTATATTAGTATCAATAAGTAACCACATCGATGATTCAGATGTATAATATTTTATTTGTTTGCATACTGTTTGGTTTTGAAATGATGATATCAAAGATATTCAAATACAAGAGGTGCCTGCCCGACTATCGGCGGAATACTACCTAATGGGAATAGTTTGAATACGGAAAGTAGTTGATTTTAAGGTGTGCAGTAGTATTGGTTAACAATGTAATTTGGATACCGAAAGAATTCATTAATTTAGTTGATTTTTGTAGTAAAACTTCTTTACGCACGCTTAACTTGGGGAGTAAGCTGGTGAATGCGTGATGAGAGCGTTACGAAAAGTGTAATCGGGCGAGGCAAACGGAAGTTGAGACGGAGATATAAGTTAGTGAAGATAGAAAGAGAGATAATTACGTTTCGTATATTACTGTAGGGGCAAGAGAGAGAGATGCTAGCAAACATTTTCTTTCTCTCATAGCCTGTTGTGTTTCGTATATCTAAGACACAGTGCCGGCCTATTGTCTGTATCACACTTCTTTTATAAGATAGTGAAGTTTTACTTCAGTCGTGTAGTCTAAAGCACACTAGTTTTTTTTTTAAGGTGTGCAGTAGTATTGGTTGACAATATCGGCAACACCAGGAAGCATAGTCTCACCTAGTAAAAACTGCCGAAGCACATCTCTTATATTTCAATATCTTTGGATGATAAGCATAGTTCCTACCGGGATATCATTTATCCAGTACCTACCCTCCTTAACCATATCACCTTGCTGGAAAATCATTTGAAAATAGAACAATGACAAAAGTGAATTGAAGTGCTTTTGTTTCTGAAAAAAACAAAAGAAGATTTTGGACTACATCGAAAGCATTTTTGTTGGTTGTTCTGCTTCAATATATTCGTTTATGAACTAAAAGAAGGTGTTTTGACCGTATCAAGATGGTTTTAACCGTTCCGACCTATCGCGAATATGCGAGTTTTGCATCTTAAACGAAATGTCAGATTTACAAAAACTTTGTGTTATTTCCGCTTCACAATAGGCCACTTGCATGGATTTCATAACGACTTGGAAAAAATCGTGTGGATGGATTTTTTTACTAAGATTACGAAAATGTTAGTAAAAATTTTTAGAAATGTATAGTTTTTTTTATTTATAAATAAATAAATCCATTATTTGAGCTAGTGATGTCACTACATGAAAATGTCCTGTCTCCGATTATGTTCCCTTAATTTTGTAAAATTCCACACTGATTAATTTTTTTTTATATGGCAACACTTTGATTTCCGGTGAATTATGGAATTTGCGTTTAACGTTCACTAGATTTATTGTTTGTTCTATGCGAACTTATCCTTTGGTTTGATTTTTTTATAAAGATAGCGGTGTTTTTACAGACGTTACGAAGAGAACCCCGTACAATTTATTGCTATTGATATAGTGAAAAACGTTCTTTTTTTAAATGATTTTTGGCTATGTAATTATCGATTTTTCGCACCCATAAAATTATGTCCCTTCTTTCCAGTTTATAAAAAATGGTCTGATTTTTCAGATTGAAATTTTCAGAAAATCGCCAGGGTTTCAAAAATACGATTAAAAAAAAAAAATGTCTTAGAATAATTACCTAAACCGGATTTTTTTTTTAAATGTGATTAAGTGGCCTGTTAAAGCTCTATAAATGAAACATTTCTGAATGTAGCCAAATACTAAAAACTGTTTTTAAAAGGTTACGAAATAAGCTTTCAAATTGTTATATTACAAATAAATATTAACATTTGTAAATATTAATATTTAGAATGCAAACAGAAAATAAATGTAAAAATGACTCACATGATGTTTTTATGTGAAAACAGTACTAAAATCATGGAATATGTAAAAAAAACAATACTTATTCTATCATATAAATGTATAATAAACAATTTAGTCACCTCACGTTTTTATCATTTCATACAAGAATATTTAATAAAAATATAACAATATTTAGCGGCGCGTAGGCGATTTAGCGGGTAAAATCTTTACCTACCGTGTATCTGATAGATTAGGTCTTTTTATGTATTTCTATGGACAACTATAGGGACGTGCAGCTTGATTTATTATCGACCTCTTCTACTTTTTGTTTTAGGGATGTCACTAGAACAATAACGAAGTTATAACGATTTCTGTGGAAACAAACACTTTGACGTGATAACACGCTTATTGTACTTGACTGCTATCGTTATATTATCGTGTATGTCCGCTTACATATCTAAGTGGTTAAACTTATTTGTGTTGTGGTGGCGATAACTACCTCGAGGTACTGCTGTGAAACTAAATAAACTATAATGTATTTGTGTTATTCGCCTTGGCAGAGGTAAGTGATTGGTTGTCCTTCCTTGTATCCATTATTTTTCCCATACACATATTATCACCACACACATTATTTCCCACACACAATATACATATTATCATACCAGCAAGCACCATTTCATTTCGTTTAGTATTTATAGTCCATTTCCAAATTTATCTGAAGCTGTAATTCAAAAACAGTTTCAGATGCAACACCTACATAAATAAATAAGTGGAATCAAAATAAAAACAAAAGTTAGTACAAGAATTTTATTTATTTATAAGCAAATATTTGTTCAGTCTAATAGAATATCCACAGAAATAATTAACCCCTCAGGCAAAAAAATTAACTTTTCGGAACAACTCATATACGTCTCATAGTAATCGTTGTGTCTCCCTCACTATCATGTTTATAAATATGATCTAAACGGTGTTAGAAAGAGAAAACACCATTTTATATATTTAGAGCTAAAAATTAACCACAAAATAATTAAAATCGACGGTCCCGAACAACAATGTCGGATGTGCGATTTTTAATTTTTGCAGTGGAGCTTTTTAAAGTATTGTTACGGCATGCTTACTGTTTTTCGTATCAAGAAATGTAGTATTGTTTTGATCTATGATACTTTATCTCATTTCATTAAAAATCCGAAAATTCAGACTTTTAAATCAATAAAATAAGCCAATAAATAAGCCAACAGAACGATTTTCAATTTTTGTCAGATCCAACATTGTTCTTCGGGACCGTCGAAATATACACCTTTGTTCTTCGGGACCGTCGAAATATACACCTTTGTTCTTCGGGATCGTCGAAATATACACCTTTGTTCTTCGGGATCGTCGAAATATACACCTTTGTTCTTCGGGATCGTCGAAATATACACCTTTGTTCTTCGGGATCGTCGAAATATACACCTTTGTTAATCCAAAGTATCCCGCAGCAATTTAAAAAAAAAAATTAAACTTTGGGAATTTTTTATTGAGTAATTATTTTTACATGAAACGACAAAAAAGTGAGTTAACGATAATTTTTATGGTACATTTGCCTAATAAAATATGCATACCTACGTTTTTTTTTTTTCGGTATCATTAATTTTAATTATAAAAAACGTAGTATGTGCCCTTTTTTAAACTTATGAAAGTTTGCTAAAAAGTTTTACATTTAAATAATAAAATTTGAAAGCGTATTACATTATTACATCACCTTTCTAAAGCAGTTTTTAGTTTTCGGATGCATTCATAAATATTTCATTTTTTAAGGATTTTAATGCAAAGCGGAAATATTCTGACCTACTGGCAGAGTATGGTCGAGACTGAAAGAGGGGGGTGCATAACTCTTCGTATATCGCCTCAGCAGCGGTTACGGCGTAAGATTTAGGCGCCCTTGAGGTGATTTTCTAACGAAAATGGCGCTATAAAAATCATCCAATAATAATTATTATTATTAAGATGTGTATTGTCTATGGTTGATCTGCCCTTAAACTGCTTAGGTGTGAACGGTCTGAAGGGATTGTATGGAGAGCGTTATTTGGCGTGCGATCATTTTTTTGTATTTGATAGCTCTGTCTGAACAGGCTTTAAATGCATTGTTTAAAGCAACTATCTTTCTATGATATTATGTTGAATGTATTAATTAATCAAACGATTTCAATCACAAATTCATAAATAAACCTTTATTAATCCTAAAATTGATTTATTGAACTAAGAGTATGTGAAAAAACTAACTCTAAAAATATGTGGAAAAAAAATACAGATTTTTTTGTATACTACTCTTTTATGTATAAAAAAACCAAAACATAATTTTGTCCAGTTTGTTGTAGTCGATTCACTGTGATCTGGTGCGGGAGGGTTAGGAAATTAGTCCTATTTAACCACTCAGACCCATAAGCTTGTTTTCAAGCTACCTACAACATTGCCAGACATATGTAATGACTAGACATCGGATTATATGCACTAACAAAGTGCCCAAATATGCATGCAAATATACACTAAAAAAGGCCGAAATATGCACTAAAAACTCTTGATATGCCTAAAATATGCACAATGCAAAATCAAAAAACCATTTTAATTTTTATATATTTTAATTAAAGACGATACAAAAACAGCGAAATATTCTTAAAATTATGCATAGTTTTGTGACAATACACAATTAAGTATTTTTCCAAATTTTCGAGTAAAATTTTTTGATGTTTGTCACCCAAAACGCCGAAAACGACTTCTCTACGTCAACTGACGTCATCCGACAAAATTTAAAAAAATTGGTGCCATTTCTGGAGATACCTGTTTATGCAGGGTATGTATGACCTGTGCCGTTGATGTAGGCACTAATGTTCTTCATGTCTTCAAGACTCGGATTTTTAAACAAAATAGCGTCTAACTTTTCACGAATCTTTTCTGATATTGAATTAGGAAGAGCGTTGGCGAGTTCATTCATTGTTTCCAGTATTTCTATTGATTTAAATAGAGGAAGGTTTTTTGTTTCCAATTTCTCTATGGTATCTGGTAACTTGTGGAAATTTGTTGAGATGAGGGCGATATTCTGTATAATGGATGCGTCTTCAAACGCTAAATATGCACGATTGGGAAAAAAAGGCTAAAATATGCATTAACACCGATATTTGCATTGCATGCATATTTGCAAATGCATATAATCCGATGTCTAGTAATGACGTATGAGGCGTAACTGACTTGTTAAAAAATAAATAAAAATTGCACTAATTCCACACGAGAGGCCCCGAGGAAAATAATTTTCCCCAACAGCTTTGAGGATGTTTTGTAAAAAAGGAAGGAGAGGAAGTTCTGGAAAGGCAAAGGGCATAAGAGGTGGGTAGAAATCTAGGAGTCAGTGGGAGTCTGGGAGAATCCATCCTTCCCACTGCGTTGCAAGGTGATACGTCGAAAGAGTCCAACTGTAGGGTCTACCTCAATCGACCTCTCCAGATCCAGCCCGCCATACAGCTGGTGGACAGACACATCCGCTGTTAAGACCTGGACAAACCTCACCCCATGAACCCAGGCAACTCTGCTAACTCACTTGGGGTGACTTATGGCAGAAGTTTTGGTAATCTAATGAATGGTTCCCGGGGCGGCGGTACCCATACCCACCTATAAAATTGCTTCAATCCTCTTCCATGCAGTCTATCTACCTCATCTGCCTCAGGAAAAACATAAGTCGAAGAAATTACCCGTTCTCACGAAACCATCATCTTCTGTGAAAGGGTGTTCAGCTTGCATCCATTGATTTTCATGCAAGGCTGCCAAATCCTTCGATTAGACTAAAATACCTATAGAACAGACTCAGAATTCCTACATTGCATCTATGCATTAGAGTTGGCAATCAGTACGCATTCAGCCGTGCGGCACTCCTTCACATAGAAGAAGCAGTATTTAGGAGCTCCAGTCCAGAGATGACTCCCAAATTAAACTCTTGAGCTTAAGCACTTGATATTTGTACATGGATAGCAGTTGGTCATTTTTGAAGAATCTGCTAGCAATATTCAAGTTGCTCAGTTATCGTAGCTTGTATTCGGACCGCAGTTTGTGCTTCGATCGAATGAACCGTTTTAGTCTTTGCTGGGATCTGTGGCGCCCTTCTTGTGTACTAGCTTGTTGTGGTTCCACAGAGAAGAAGTGTGTCGGAAAGTTCTAGAGCAGACGGGGCAGCTGTAGGGCATCTCTCCGCTGTGGGTGCGTAGGTGAATCTTCAACACAGTGGGAGTCTGGAATTACAACAAATGATATACATACATATTACATTAGGGATTACGTAAAAATTTCATCATATTCACCGGGATTACGTAAAAATTTCATCATATTCACTGGGATTACGTAAACATTCAATCACATTCACCAGAATTACGTAAACATCCATTATACTCGCCGGGATTACAGATAAATTCCATTATACTCGCCGGGATTAAGGATGACTTCCATTATACTTAGAGGGGATACAAAAAACATTCAATTATACTTACAGGGATTATAGAAACATTTCAGTTTACTCACCAGGATTACAGAAAAAAGTTGCCAATATTATGGAAACATTCCATTATACTCGCAGGGATTTTAAAACAACTACATTATATTTGAGGGAATACAATAACGTTGAATTATACTTGAAAGATTATTGAAACTATCCATTTAACTCCACAGGATTGCAGAAAAAACCTCCCATATTACGGAAAAATATTATGTTTTAGATAACAGGATTTTAGATAAACTCCATTTTACTCACAGGGATTATAAATAAATTCCATTATACTTAGAGGGAATACAAAAATATTCAATTATATTTATAGGGATTATAGAAACATTCCACTTTACTCCACAGGATTATCGAAATAATCACCAGTATTATGGAAACATTCCATTATACTCAACGGGATTTTAGATAAACCCCATTTTACTCACAGGGATTACAGATAAATTCCAGTAAACTTAGAGGGAACACAAAAACAATAAATTATACTCTCAGGGATTATAGAAACCTTTCATTTTACTCCACAGGATTACAGAAATAATCACCAGTATTATGGAAACATTCCATTATACTCAACGGGATTTTAGATAAACCCCATTTTACTCACAGGGATTACAGATAAATTCCAGTGAACTTAGAGGGAACACAAAAACAATAAATTATACTCTCAGGGATTATAGAAACCTTTCATTTTACTCCACAGGATTACAGAAACAATCACCAGTATTATGGAAACATTCCATCATACTAAACGGGATTTCAGATAAAATCCATTTTACTCACAGGGATTACAGATAAATTCCATTATACTTAGAATACAAAAATAGATTATAGAAACCTTCCACTTTACTCCAAAGGATTACAGACAAAACTTTGTTGCACTCACCGTGAATGCCTTGTCGCACTGGCCGCATCTGTGAGCTCTCTGGCGGGCGCCAGGAGCGTGCCGGCTGGCTCGGTGCTTCTTCAGGCTGCCCAGCGTGTGGTACGCCTTATCACAATCGGTGCAAGCGTGCCGGAAAGCGCGCTCGTGGTTGGAGTGCACGTGATCCAGAAGGCGTTGCCGGGTCGTGTAACGTTGATCGCACTGCTCGCAGGGGAATCTGGCAAAAGAAAACTTCGATCATACCATAATAATTTATTTATTTATGCCTTGATGGCTTTTACATGTAACTTTGGTAACATAACATTAACGGGAGCATCATAACAAGTCTATCTTACTAATATTATAAATGCAAATGTTTGTATAAATGTGTGTGTTACTCTTTCACACAATAAATACCAAATGGAATTTATTTATTTATTTCAACGCCATAAAATGGCTTTTACAATTCGGTGATACATGATACATGATACACAGTGGTACACAGGAGGGTAATTATAATGATAACAAAATAAGAATTTAAAGATTCTTTCACTTATCGAAAGCTACATTATTTGCGAGTAATATAGGCTATATATATATATTGGTAAGTTCTGTTGTTATGAATAAGCTGTGGCGCTATGAAATTATCTATTATACGTTTATTGGCAAAGCGTGTTGTTAAGTAAATGTTTGACGTGGCTGTCTGTCATATTGTTATTTGTTTAGGTTACTATGGAGATTTCTTTGATAGCAAAAAATCAAATATGAGTATTTTAATATGAATATTTAGTGTACAAATATAAAATAGGTACTAATCTACATTTTGACCTAAGCCAACAGCTGCTATACTAATATTATGAATGCGAAACTGGGCGTATTTGATTGTTGATCGATTGGTGGACGGGGAGGGCGTGGAGGGGGGAGGGGGGAGAGGGGGCGATTATACGAGCGAAGCCGGGGGGCAAAAGCTAGTAGTACATAAATAATAAACTGAGCATGAAAGACATAAGCAGGCACAACACGAATAGGTATAAGTATTCAATCAGTAAGTTGTACAAGCAGATTCGTATTTGGGCTCAGACTAACAGTATACGATTCAGCAATTATTGTTACAATACTACTCAAAACATGATTCCAGTGCAGCTCAAGTACTAGAAATATACCTGTGGCAGTGGTGTAAAACATTTTTTTAGCAATTAATATAAAAATGCAAATGAGAGCATTAGTTTCTATATTCCTGATGGTTTTCTCGGTCACCGACAGCATAGATTGTTTTATATCCCGGCTTTCAGAACTAACTAATTGCCAATGGTCATGCCAGTCGATAGAGCTGTCTTGTTGTTAAATAGAATTACTTTGAATATTGAAATATTTAACATCAATGAAGCACAATTTAGATGGCAAGCTTTGTTTTAGTTACAGTACTGTTCAAATTAATGTGAACACAAGTGATCAATTGGAAAAAATAATGAATATTATTTATTGAGGAAAAAAATAGAGAAACAATTACAATTACTATTTTTTTTAATACCAAGTGTGTCCTCCCTTAACTTTTTTAACTTCTTGTACATATGTACATGTACATGTTTGGCATAGAATCAGCAAGTTTTTTACAATTTTCTGATATTTGCATGTCTCTAAACCATATCTGAATTACTGCCTAAATCAGCTTGGTTTTGTTGTGCTTGTCTTGCTTTAACTATAGCCTACCGATTTTCAATTGGATTAAGATCCGGAGAGTTACCTGGCATACTATACAAAAATACATACCTTATTCAAGGTATGTATTTTTTTTGTTTTTGAAATACAGTGAAACCCTCTTAAGAAGTTCTCTCTTAAGATGTTTCGTGGCTTAAGAAGTTTGGTTTTTTCGATCCCTCGGCCCAAAATTGGCCTAATTTTTCCCACATATAAGGTTTTCCTGCTTAAGAAGTTTGTTTTTTCCGGTCCCTTGGAAAACTTCTTAAGAGGGTTTCACTGTATTAACAATCTTAGTGAGTTTTTTAAGAGAAATATCCATCTTAAAAAATTAAAAACAAAAAAGATTTAGTTAAGTTTACCTCTGCAAAAAAACTGTAATTCTAAAAAATTACAAAATTTAACGCATCTGTAGTTTGGTGTGTCTCGTAACTCATTGAATGATAGAACAAGAACACAAAATGGCCGCTATTACAATATGCTGCATACAACTGCGAAAAACAAGATTATTGTGCTAATTATTACGTGTTCACATTAATTCGCACAGTACTGTAGTTTAAATCTGCTTATCTGATTTTAAATATTTTCTCTCTTTTAAAAACTCTTTGAAATGATAATTTTTTAATGTTTTTTTAAATTAATAAATTGAATTGAATTGAGTTCTCAGTGTCGTCATTTTTATGTGAGTACAGCACGAGAGTCCCAACGGCTCCCCCCTGAGGGACTGTGGCATCCTCAATTGGGGTATTTTGTAAAACTGAAAGGAATGGTCATTTTTAACATGGGTGACATATGTCACCCAGGATGTAATATTGTTTAATAACTAATTAACGAAACGCACTTCAGTGCTGCCCTCTCAGGTATTCCTCAAGTACGAATCATCCCACGTGTCAGTAGTGCGCCATCACTCTAGGTGCGTGGACTTGTGCGCAACGCATTTACAAAGTCCGTGGGTGACACATGTCCCCCGCGCGAGCATCGAAGAACTTTTAGAAAACGTTTCATTGCGGTGGAAAATAAAGTGTATAAAATAGTGTGCCCTAGCTGTGATGAAGTTGTTTCTGAATTGCAATAACCCATTTGTAAACTTTACAATCTTCAATTATTATAAGCAATAATTATTAGCCTGAAACACTCATCAACATTGAAAAAATCTCTCGAGAAAAGATAAATGCCGCCGACGGGACTTGAACCCGCGTCCTTCTGATATCCGGTCAACTGCTCTACCAATAGTCTAGTGGGAGAGTTAGCACTTATAATGCATTTCTCACAAAAAATACCAAATACCTGAGCGCACTGGGCAGTGCGTGCCTCACGGCCAGCGTGAGATGGCTGCGCAGCGAGGAGGGAGACTTGAAGTGCAGGTCGCACTCGACGCAGTAGTGCTTACGCTCCGAAGAGTGGCGGCGGGAGTGAGCCTGAAGAGCAGTGGGCGTCACAAACGTGCTAGGGCACGAGGGACATGTGTAGTTGTGCACCTTAGTGTGAACTCGCCTGGAACATGGAAGGAAAAACTTATTCAAATTTATTATCCAACCACTGGAGCAATTATGGTAAAAAAATGGACCACATTTTCCTACCAATCGTAAAACATTTCGACGGTCCCAAAGAACAATGTTGGATGTGCAATTTTTAATTTTTGTAGTGGAGCCTTTTAAAGTATCGTTTACGCATGTTTACTGTTTTTGGTATCAAGAAATGTAGTGTTGTTTTGATCTTTGATACTTCATCTCATTTCATTAAAAAATCCGAAAATACAGACTTTTAAATCAACAAAATATGCCAATAAATAAGCCAACAGAATGATTTTCAATTTTTGTCAGATCCGACATTGTTCTTCGGGACCGTCGATTTATTGTAATTATTTAAAACATTTCCATGGCCAGCTATTTATTTTAAAACAAAGCTATTGAAATGCTTTACCTATTATGACCATAGATGACGCAAATCGGAACTTCGTAGACTATTTTAGAACAATGTTAAAAATAAATTTTAAAAATATTTTTTCACGTCGAATTTTTAATCAGCTGTTTACGGTTAAAATTAAGACCGTTTTCCATAGATATGCACCTTTTATTATCAAGTATACCATAGACAACTTAAAGAAATCGAAAATATTCTATGTTGACTCGAATAAGTACCTCTCACAGCAGTTTCAAAGTAACAAACACGCAGGATTTGCATGGTTATAAACTTAACAATTTTTTTTATAAATCCTACAAATATGAGATAAACGGTAAAATACAGGTTAATTCATTGGCTATAATAGCACTATAATAAGTTTTATGTCTCCATGTTAAAATTCTAAGTTATGATTTTTTTTATGTTGGTGAAAAATTTAAAAAACAATCTTCTGGTAGTAATTTCTTCAATATTCTTTCTTTACCGTCAAAGTATATATATCACGGTATATTATAATTGTACGATTTGTGAGCTGAAAGTATTTATAAAAAAAATACTTGTGTTTAATAAAATAATGTCAGTACTTATTTTATCGCCTGTCTGTTGTGATTTATACTTATCAGTTTCAATTTTGAAAATTAAAAGTTCATTAAACTCGAATAATTTTACACACTAGGCAAGAATACTTACAACTTGAAATCACGCACTCATGCACCGACATCAGAAATTCATAAGTTTAATGATATTTACATAACGTACCCTGATTGGGGACGCAATAATCTCACTGGCTCCAGACAATTGGGAGTAGTTGGGACTCTTGTGCAGTGCACGCATAAAATAAAAAAACTTACATGATATGATAGTTTCTGGCGCTGGACTGCGTGAAATCTCGCGGGCAGCGGTCACACTTGTACGGACGCTCTTTCGTGTGCAGTTTCTCGTGTCTCTTGTGTGTACCCAGCGATCTGTGCGCAAATGTAATATTATATTATATGGAATGTCAATAACATCATGTCAACAAAAATATTCCCGCTTGACATTCAATTTCAAATACATAGCTTCATCTTTGGGGATGCCGTGTGGTGGGTATTTTTAGGAAAATGAAGGAGAGGAAGTTCTGTGATGGAAAAAGGTATGAGGGGTGCGTAGGAATCTGGGGGTCAGTGTGTCCAGAAGTAATGGACGAATGAATCCATTCCTCCCACTGCGGTGCAAACCGATGGGTCGAGAGTCCGGCTGGAAAGTTCTAGATTAGGTCTATCTCAACCAGTCTTTTCTGATCCAGCCCACCACGCAGTAGGTGTGCAAACGCATCCACCGTCAAGACCTACACCCGGATTGTTTTCGGTTTACCAGATAATATATCTTATTATTCATGTATATTACATGATAATATCGTATTAATACTATCAAGAGCTAACTAACTAAAAAAATATATAAAAAAACGAGTGTCCTTTAGACCAAACGACTGAAGTAAAACTTCACTAACTTATAAAAGAACATATGACATTGGGGTGACATTGACATTGACATTGGGGTGACACATGACCATGGGATGACCTACGACCTTGGGGTGACCTACGACCTTGGGGTGACCTACGACCTTGGGGTGACCTATGGCATAGTTATTCAACAAATGATTCCTTGTGCTCGCACCTCTCCATAACACTTTTCCTAATGCATTCACCAGCTTACTTCTCAAGTCAAGCGTGCATTAAGGCCCGACCGTTCGCCTCGCCCGATCACCGTTCGCATCGATTACCGCTAGCATCACACATTTTCGTAATGCATTCATCAGCTTACCCCCCAAGTCGAGCGTGCGTAAAGAAGTCAAAAAACCGAAATTTACAAATAATTTTCAAAAAATATAATTTATATAAATATATTTAAACTGATTTTATTATTTCTACACAAACCTGAATACAAACACAATGTGAAAAAACGCAATTCAAAGGAGTTTTAAAAGAAATAATAACCTTTACTCATTTATGCAATTTCGGAGGCGGGTATGGATACCGCCACCCCGGGAACCATTTATTGGATAACCAACACTTCTGCCATAGGTCACCCCAAGTGGTTCGCTACATTTGGTGACTTAGCAGAGTTGCCCGGGTTCATGGAGTGAGGTTTGTCCGGATCTTGGCGTATCGAGAGAGAATAGTCGAGGGAGTACCTTTGACTCCAGCCGTACTTTCTCGGAGTATCGCCTTGCGCCGCAGTCCGTCACTTCTGGACACACTGACCCCCAGATTCCTATCCACACCTCGCACCCTTTTCTTTCTCAGAACTTCCTCCCCTTCCGTTCCTTAAAAGATCCTCCACACAGCATCCCCAAAGATGACATAGGCCCTGAGGCGAATTATTTTTCTCAGGGCCTCCTGTGAGGATCTAATGTAAAAAAAAAAAAAAAAATAGAATTTAAAATGTAAAATATGGATATTTGCTGCCAAAAGCCACACGAAAATTTCATAGAAAATTCTTTTAAAATCATTCAGAGTAGCTACAATAATCAAATAGAACACAGGTCCCCAATTGATATTGGTGCAAGCGATTCTGACCTTTTCCTTCATACAGTTTCTTTATACATAAGGGTTAAAATCGCATAAAAAAAAGGGGAAAGATTTTTTTTAGAACCACATAACTTAACTGGAACTTTTGAATACCATTTTGAAGCGGAGTGTTTTTTTATTGAATGAGACCTTATAAATTAAACATCTACATTTGATCCATAGCTTACAGGACACCCTGTATGTTATTATTTACTGACTTGCTGATCTTTCCGCAGTGTGCGCACACAAAGGTGGGTCGCTCCCCGTCGTGCGCGGCGGCGTGACCGAGCGCAGACTTGGCCGCGCAGAACACGGCGGGACAGCGTGCGCAGCGGTAGCGCTCGACATGAGTCTGTCGGTGCCTCGACAAAGATATGGCGCCCGTATAGCGAAGCGTGCACACAGGGCACTCGTGCGTACCAAAAGACTGCAATCAATTATAAAACTTGTTCATTAATAATGGCTTTAAACTTATATCACTGTGGTTATCCAATTTATACATGGATAATTGTATGCAAGAATTGAAAGAGATGGGATTGGGCGCAAAATTAAGTAATCTGAAAGTATGTTGCCTTTTGTATGCTGATGACGCGCTGCTGATTTCTAACAGTATGGAAGATCTACAGTCTCTCATGTCTAGGATGAACTAAGTATGTATGAAGAATGAGTTAATGATGAATGTAAGTAAGTCTAAAGTCATGGTGTTTAAAAGAGAGAGAACCAAAACCATGTGCAATTTGGTTGTGAATGACGAATGCTTGGAGAAAATGGATGAGTTTGAGTATTTGAGAAGTGTGTTTATGAGAGATGAGAAGGCTGATAGAGATATTGTAAGAAGGGTAAATGCAGGTAGCTCCATTACGCCGACAAAAAACTGTCCGAAGAAGCAAAGCTTGCCATCCACAATGCAGTGCTGGTACCTACCCTGATTTATGGCAGTGAGGCATGGAACTGGCAGAGGAAAGATGAAAGTGCATAACTCTGGAACTGAGATTTGCTTTGAATTTAAGTGCCTTTTTAAAAATTGGAACTGATTGTGAGAAGAATTCAGAGAAGCGATACACATAAAATAGTATTTTAACAAAAAATATTTTTATTGGAATTTTCAAAATTGGAACTGATTTGTCAAGAATTCAGAATATCCCATGATTTTCACGTATCTGCGTGCTAGTATTATACTAACATTATAATTTTCCAAACGGATCAGAATTTAAAGACTTTGAAAAGTTACGGGCTGGATCAAAACAAAAGTAACCTACACCATTTTAATTTAACTATTTTTTTTTTGTGATTACAGCACAAGAGTCCCAACTGCTCCCAAGGGTCTTCAAATTTTAAAGTTGCTTTGAATATTTACCTCCTCGTGTCGTTGATTGTGTTGTTCCAAACTGGTTTCAGACACAAAATACTTGGCGCAGGCGTTGCAGCGGTACGGGGCGGCGAGATACTTGTCAGCCAGTCGCATTTGCGCCAACTCCTGGAGCTGTTGCTCTTCAGTCTGCCGCACAACGAGGACCTTGGATGGTTCAAAGCGGGTCCGTGGCCTCTTTGCAGGAGCTAGATCACAGTAATAGTAACATGTGATAGAACATTACAGTAACATGTAATAGAACATTTAATACAGTAACATGTAATTGAACATTTACTACAGTAAAATGATATAGAATATTTAATACAGTAACATATAATAGAACATGTAAAATGTAATAGTACATGTAATAGAACACGTAACATGTAATAAAACATAATACAGTAACATGCAATAGAAGAGTTTAGGTCCAAACTAAAAACCTACCTTTTTGGGCTCTCATACCCTTAATTTAAATATACCTATCTGAGAGTATCATACTTGTATTGCCCATGATATGTCTTAATCACACTTTTCTTACTGAATTAAAATTACTCGAATGCTTACACATCAATCTGTCTCTAGGAAGATCAAATCCTTGTACTGATGCACCGCCCACCATTAAATGTTGCTTTACATATTAATATTAAAATATTTTTCAGGATTAAATAACAATAGACAATAAACAGTGTTAACTTCAAGCGAACTCCCAGGTAAGTATGGTCCTGTATTCATTCATTTTTAGGCAGCATCGCGTTCATTGGTCAAAACATTGTGCATATATTTTCGTATCGGTGATCGATGAACCGGTGTATGCAGTTTTTAGCCATAAGTTGTTTTTAATTGTTTCTCTAGCGTAGTTTTCTAGATTTTAGGCATGTATGGTAAGTTTGTACAGCACCCTTGAGGTGATTTTTCACAAAAACGGCGCTATATAAATCGTCCAAATATTATTATTATTATTAAGATGTAACATGTAATAGAACACGTAACATGTAATAGAATATGTAATAAAACATGTAACATGTAATAGAATACCTAACCTGTAATAGAACTTCTAATACAGTAACATGTAATAGAACACGTAACATGTAATACAGTGACATGTAATAGAACATGTAAAACCATAACATGTAATAGAACGGGTATAAGTTACATGTCATAGAATGTCAAGTGTGATGAATCAATTTTGACAATTTTATTTAGGTATTATCAGCCTGAGATGCTGTCGTCCCTTTCGCTCAGTAAAACAAGACAGCAACAGTAAAATACCTCTTATTCAAATTCCTCTTTCAAAAATAAAAATAAAACTTACCCCGCTCTGCTACTTGCGATTTTTCACGTTTCAAGTTTTTTCTTTGAACCTTGGCGTGCAGTGGTTCTACATCACTTTCGTCAGTCTCGTCATAATTCATTTCCTCACCGCCTGTCTCGCTTTCTCCAAGAAATTCCCTTTTCAATCTCTTTTTCTTAGATCTCACCATTCTCACTTTTTCTTCCTTCACGTCATAACCAGATTCTTCGTGATGAGAAAAATCGCTTAAGTCATCATTTTCCACTTTGACTTTGCCGATGTTTATAAATTCGTGCGCATTTACGCCCTGCGTTAGGTCTAATTTTAAAAAATCTTCATCATCTGAATTAAAATTTCTCCGATTGTTTTCATTCGTTTTATCTGCGTCGTTAGCATCTGATTTATTCCGTCTGCATTCATTTATTTTATGCAAGTCGTCATCATTTGATTTGTTCCGTCTGCCTTCATTTGTTTTATGCGAGTCGTCATCATTTAATATCAAATTGTTCCGTCTACGTTCTTTTGTTTTATGCGAGTCGTCATCGTTCAAATTAAAAGTATTCCGACTGCGTTCATTTGTTTTATGTGAGTCATCATCGTTCAAATTAAAATTATTATGTCTGCTTTCATTTATATTATGTAATTCATCATCAAATGACTTGAAATTGTTTCGTCTACGTTCACCTGTTTTATGCGAGTCGTCATTATCGTTCGATATAGAAATGTTTAATGACCTTCGATCATCATTGTTTGAATTCAAAACTGATTTTCGTTGACATTTATTTGATTTAAACGAATCTCCACAATCTTGTGGCATATATACAATATTTAAGGCTTCCTTTTTAATCATCGGATCTTCATTAGTAACTAACGTTTTGGATGCGCTGTGAGTGTATATTTTGAATTTTCGTTTGCCTTTGTATCGTTGTATACTTTCCACACATTGTACGGAGAGAAGTGAAGATCTCGTTAGCTCTGAGAAAGGAGACGGCGGATTCGAAAAAGCTTGTAAATCAACCTGAAAATATACAAAAGTACATAATAATAATACAACACTTTCTTTAAACTCTCAGACTTCTGAAAACTAAAAACTGTTTTTTAAAGGTGATGAAATACCCTTTCAAATTTAATAATTGTAAATAAGCATATAATTTTTGAAATACAAAATTTTTGAATGCAAATATAAAAAAGTTTTAAAAATGGCTCACCTTGGGTTTTTTTAGATTTGAATATAAAGCTTTGTTTTTTCTCTTTCTAACACAGTTTAGATCATAGGTTCTCAACGAGGGCGATAACGCCCCCTTGGGGCATTTCAGACTTTCAGGGGAGCGGTAGGAGACCCGGAGAAACCCAACCCACCCCATTAGGGGCCATACAAAAATATTTTCCCAATCCCATTACACCCCCTCCGTTACGGCAAGTGTAACCCCATCGTGGTATCCCATTACGCTCCCTTCGTCGTGGTATCCCGTTTCCCATTACGCCCCCTCCGTTAGGGCAAATGTAACCCTGCCGTGGTATCCCATTATGCCCCCTTTGTCATGGTCAATTGCTGTTTCGGATTCATGAGTTAGGGGGCGCTAGGAATAAAAATATTCTCAAAGAGGGCGGTGGGCAAAAAAAGGTTGAGAATCTATGGTTTAGATCATATACCTGTATGAGTTGTTCCGAAAACAGAAAAAATTATCCTGAGGAGTTAAATGGGTAAAACCAATTAAAATAATTTATGTTATGTTTTCCCAATTTATCAATTTAAACATTGTAGTATATTTTGAGCATGTTCCAGATTGATAGATACTCTCAGTATCGCCCTAGTGAAAGATCACCATTCAGAATTCAAACGCTGCTTAAAATGGCTTTAGTCGTTTGTATTTATCCAAATATCGATGTGTTTAACACGAACCTGATAAATTCACAGCATTCATAAAAAAATAACACTCTATTGAATGCCACATATTGAACTAATCTTTATAACAAAATGAAGTCGCTCACGCTGTATGTGCGCTTAGATCTTTTAAACTATGGATTTTCATGAGGTTTTCAACAATAGATAGAGTGATTCATGAGGAAGGTTTTTAGGAATATTATTTGCAAAGGTTTTGTGTAAATTGGTTGAAATACATAATATATCTGCCCAAGCGGCAGCGGGGAGCGTGGTGTGGATTTGATTTAACAGATGGCATTGTTTATAAAGGTTTCGTTAGCCACAGCAAAGTATGGCAGGGTCTGCCAGTAACTTAATATTTCATTGATTTCAGTATTTCTCTTTTTTTATTTTTAGTTCGCCACATTTTCTCTCCTACTTATGGCAGTTCGAATTTAAATAAAATCACTTCCTGAAAGATATTATTGATATCCATTAAAATTTAAATGTAAACCCTTGAAAATTTTCATTTCACACTTTTTGTAGATCTAAGTAAGAAGATGCACGTTATCAGAATTGTTTATATCAGGTATAGGTATTGTTGTGTATTTTTGTATTATGGTTCTAAATTTCAATTTGTCCTAATTTTATTGGTCAATGACATACATATTGTTATCACTGTCATTTATGAATTTATACAGACTGTTTACAATGCTAATAAATAAATAAATAAAAATAAAATAAAATTTGGTGTGGTTTTGTTAGATCGAGATAGATCTCGGGTGAGATCTCCTGTCAGATTTGTATGATTTTGATTTTCTTTTTGAGGTTCTTGAGCTGTCATTTGCTTTTTCTATGAGCCGATATCAGAATTTCAGTTGTGAGCTGTCATTTGCTTTTTCTATGGGCCGATATCAGAATTTCAGTTGTGAGCTGTCATTTGCTTTTTCTATGGGCCGATATCAGAATTTCAGTTGTGAGCTGTCACGTATTTTAGTTTAGGTCATTTTAAACACGAATTCATGCAAGTATGCATGATTATTTATTCATTTAACAGCCTCAGAAAATCACACAAATCTGACAGGAGATCTCGTCGGAGATCTATCTCAGTCTCACAATACAAAGAGAATCGCTCGGCTGAATAGCCAGGTACCTACTTCCATGCCCTCTTCCCCATTACCTTCCCCTCTCCGATACCTTCAGCCTCACAACATACCCCAATCGGAGATGCTGTCGCCTATTTGGATATTGTGTCTATGGTGTTTTTTTTGGAGACTGGCAATTTTTTGGGGAAGACAAATTGTTTTTTTTTGTTGATGGGCACTTCCTCCCGGACAGCGATGGGCTGGCTGTTCGTGAATTAGTCACTCACCATGGAGGTGTTTTAATCACTGTAAATCATGTGAATCCAAGTTGATTTTATCTTAAAAAGGGCGCGGGGTGTTTTTTCTTAACACGAGTAGTTCGTGTACAGTATTATTTTTAGTGGATGATATGTGAATCCCACTTTTTTCCGGTGTTGGCAGTTGGCCTTTTTGTGGAAATGGTTTTTGGACATGAAATTGTAAAGTGATTGGTCCTTGTTGTGGCTAGAATAATATGCCGTTTTGACCCCGCGTCGCAAAGTCACGGATTGCTGATAGTTCTTCCGAAATCCGTAAGTCTTGGAGACTGGATGGGCCACGTGCCTTTCGGATGGAGATTGTTGAGACAGCCTGAGGCTGGAGACGCTCCTTGGAGGTGTAGCGGCCTTCTTCCCAAATAGAAGGAAGACCTAGGCACCCTGGGTTCCGCGCCGTCCCCGGTTGATGAGGCCGGAAGTCCCGTCCCGGGACCGTTTCCCCCTACGAACCAAGTTTTCGTTCGTCATCCGATGTTTTCCTACAATATTCGGCTTCGTTTAGTTAGCTTAGCGTGTCCAGGAGTCCATCTGGTATGTTTATGTTTTGTATTCTTAATATTACATTGGTATAAATTTGCACTCCCATGTTTGTTTTTTTTGATAACTGCAATATAGTTTTATAAAGTTCATCTTCTTTTATTTACTGATTTCCTACCTACTTGACAGAAAACTAGTCCCATAATCCTGAGCTGTGGTCTCTGCTCTGCCGTATTAATTACACTACACTTACATTGAACCTGAACATCATTCCATTTCAACGCCATAGTCTATCTGTTCTAGACTGTTGAGAGCAGTTAGAACTCTTGTACGGTACCAATCTACCGAATTCTCTATATATAATGTAGAGGTGCATTATGCCACTGGACGAGAGTGTTCTCAGATTACTTATTATTATTAAGAGTAGGCTTGAGAGTGGATCGACGGTTTGGAGCCCGCACCAAGTGAAGTATTTTCCCATGTTGGAAAAAGTTCAGAATAAATTTCTAAGATTTCTCTACCTGAGGGAGTATGGCTACTACCCGTGGCTTTACCCTACCCAATTTCTCTTGAGCATGCTCAGTATGAACCATCTACGGGTCAGAAGGGATGTGCTGACTGCATCACATCTCTTCAGACTGATTCGTGGATGGTTCGAAAACTCCACTATCATGGAGAGTATTAGTTTCTATGTTCCCGATGGTTATCTCCGTCATCGACAGCTTAGACTTGCAGAACTAACTTGACAATGGTTATACCAGTCGATAGAGCTGTCTTGTTGTTAAATAGAATCTTTTTTGAATATCGATATCTGGTTAGGCCTTATAATATGTTTGTTTTGTTTGTTTGAAAAAATAATTAAATACATTAATTTATATCACAAGAATGGTGATTGATGCACTTTTTGGATTTAGCAGAGACACCTAAATGGATTGTTCTAAAAACTGCTAAAAACAGAGAGAGATAACTCTTGTTAGTTTGGAGAAAACATAGTGATAATATGTATTTATTTTTATAAAAAGTGTCTGAACAAGTGAAGACTAACATCATCTGTTTTTTTTTTTTTTTAATATTTTGTTCATTGTGAAACCTAATGTTGTGTATGGTTGACAACTAACTACTTGTGCATGTTTTTATGTTTTTTTTTTTTTTCAATTTTTTGTTATTCATTGCATACATAATATGGTTACATTATTAGTGGATTTTTCGACCACCATACTAGGCTGATGCCCGTGTTATGGTGGTTGATTTCGTTTCAGAGTCACAAAAGAATTGTACTGATCTGGATTTTAAATGGATGAAATTACGGAGGCCTCCCAAGCTGCAAAGAACTACATACAAGGTTGGTGAATCTGTTATTTTCCCTGGAGTTGTCGGATTGCTATTCTTTGTGATCATTGTCCGCGCAAGTAGATTTCATAATCATATCTTTGAGTATTAAGCCCAGAGGGTCTGGGGTTATTTACACACCCCAGGCTTGCATATTATAATACAATATGTTTAACATCAATGAAACACAATTTAGAAGGCAAGCTTTGTAACTGTTAGTTTAATTCTTCTTATCTTATCTTAAATATTTTCTCTCTTTTAAAAATGCTTTGAAATGTTAATTTTGTAATGTTTTTAATGAATAAATTTTCTTTAACCTGTTTGGAATTATACTGCATCTGCGCCCATTTCAGTAAGGTTCGGCTGGTTGCAAGACATCCCTTTCTGAACTGGGCCGCTCGGTACAACTGGTGGTAGCAAGGAATGCACATTTTGAGGACTTTGTCTTCCGGAGATAGCTGAAATAAACAAACTAACTGGTTAAAGGTCTATATTGTGCTGTAGCAGATATACTAGGATAAAAACCATGCAACGCCAACTCAATATCTTAACCCAAGAAAGATAATCTTATTTTGATCTACGTTAAAAGACGTACTGAATTTTAAAAGTGTAAGTATATTTGACATGTTATCATATTAAGGGAGAATTCACATTTCGTCGAAAGATGTTCTTATGATCGTACAGGGTGGTTCCAATGAGAAAGATTAATTATTCTCCATACCAGCTTTTTAAAATAATAACTCAATAACAATTTTATTTCATTCAAAATATGCTTTAATTTATACCTACATTCAAAAATGCTGAAAGGCGTGATGATAAAACTATTAAAATTATGTACTTTTTGTAATTATTTTGTGATCATAAGTATTTATAATTTTTCAATAATGTCTAAGCAAAATAAGAATGTAAAAAAAGATCTTAAATATATTGGTTTGTAAGACTGTAAATAAATAGACAAACTGAAGTATTTTCGTCACAAAACACGTGCGTGGATCTTTTTTAAATGATTTTATTTAAACTATAATTAAAATTCTGAAACATAGCTTTCCCAGTTAATTTATTGATTTATTTTACTGCATTATTATATGATTTGAAATGTGTGTTGTATAATATAAAATTTTGTTAGAAAATTTAACAAATCTGCCAATGACCTACGGTAAAACCTTATTGTACTAAAAATAAACATATTTTCTCAAAATTAAAAAAATTGCTTTACTAGATAAAAGAACAATCTTTCGAAATCAATTTATAATTTTTTGTGGAAAATTGTCAATACTTCTAAAATTTGATTTAAAAATGACGTATTTCCAGTTTTGACTGGTTATTCTGTCTTAACCACTCAGCAACATAAGCAGATATACACATTAATATGCCGACATCAGTTAAGTACAATAAGCGTGTTTACACGTCAACGCGTATGTTTATACAGAAATCGTCATAACTCCGTTATTGTTCTAGTGACATCCCTAAAACAAAAAGGAGAAGCTCCATAATAAATCAAGCTACCCATCACTATTCAAGATATCCATAGAAATAGATTAAAAAAATCTTTTCTGTCAGATACATGATAGACTGCCAAATTGCCTATCCACTGTTCGACATTGTTATTTTTTTATCAAATATTCTTGTATGGAATGATAAAAAAGTGAGGTGACCAAATTGTTTATTATGCTTTTGAATGTAGCTATAACTTTGTGGTTATCCATTATAGATACTTAAATGAAACAATGTTACTTTGTTTGAACCACTTGTATATTTGTTTAAAGCCGACCGGTTTCGGAACGACCGTTCCTTCCTCAGGGCAAACGTTCCGAAACCGGTCGGCTTTAAACAAATATACAAGTGGTTCAAACAAAGTAACATTGTTTCATTTATGTTTATTATGCATTTATAAGATAGAATAAATATTGTCTTTTATATAATCCGTGATTTTAGTACCGTTTTCACATAAAAACATCACGTGAGTCATTTTTTCATTTTTTTTATGTTTGCATTCTAAATTTTAATGTTTACAAATGTTAATATTTACTTGTAACATAACAATTTGAAAGCTTATTTCATATCCTTTCAAAAACAGTTTTTAGTATTCGGCTAAGTTCGGAAATGTCTCATTTATAGAGCTTTAATTGTGAAGCGGAAATAACATAAAGTTTTCGTAAATCTGACATGTCGTTTAAGACGTAAAAAGTGCATATTCGCGATGTATCGGAGTGGTTAAACAGTTTAAAGGTAGTTGAATAATTAGTTTAGGGTTTTGCACATATAAAACCAAAATAATTATAAAAAATATATTCTATTACTTAAAAACAATAATAAAATGCTGTAAATCTTTTACAAATCTATTATAAACTAGTCTTTTTGTAATGAAAAATAATGTTTTATTTTACGTCCAAATCGTATTTTTTTATATGCGAAGAAAGTTTAAATGCTAATCAGTCATTATACTTAAAAATAAGAACATTTTTTACGCTAAATCACATTTATACAAAGTCCGAAAGTTACACGAAAGATAATCATACCTCTTTCGAATGGTATACGTGTCTCCGTAATTAATGTACATACCATGGTGACGCAGCCGCCCCGCACAAGCTCTGCTCGTCAATTGAGCTAACTGAGGTAGAAACCGCGCTACGTTGCGAAATAAAAAAAGACAGTAATATTTGTGTCTAGCTTAAATCGCAAAGACATAGATTATCTTTGTATGGTTATGTTGAAATGTAGTGTAAGTAATTTTCCAAATTCTGTACCTAATTAAAGTGCGGCGGTTAAAGGAATATTTACAAAGGTATCTAATATGTATGTAAGTATCTAACGAGATTTTGTAGGCAGACAGCTGATAGACTATTGTGGATGCGTAGCGCTTCCCAAATAGATTATTGCTGCTGTCCATGGAATCCTGAACAATTCTCCAGCACTACATTACGAGATATTCACTACAGGTATTTTGTATTTTAAAACCCTTTTCTCACTTACCTCTATAAAGCAAATTTCACGCAAATTTTGTATACAACTGTCATCTAGAAGTTTCATGTTAGAAGATTTCCTCAGGCAAGTTCTGCATACATTTCTACCGGCCATTTGCAAAAACATTTTACTCAGAAACAGTTCTGGTGGAGTCATTTTAAAGACGGAGATAAAAAAAAACAGTATATTGTTTACATCCTTATCGAAATTTAAAATAAAAATATTGACATTTCGTGAAACAATTTCTGACAGCAAACGTGTGAGTGTTGCCAACTTACAAAAAATGTTACTAAATATTGTGGGATCATAAATAATGACGGGGTATGAGGAGTGGGTAGGAAACTGGGGGTCAGTGTGTCAAGGAGTGACAGACATATGAATCCATCCCTCCTACTGCAGTACAAGGCGATTGGTTGAGGAATTCCGGCTGGAGAGCTCAAAAGATCTTCCTCAACCAGTCTTTCTCGATCGGGCCCACCACGCAGCAGGGGGGCAAACGCATCGGCCGTCAAAACCTGGACAAACTTCACCCCATGAACCCGGGTTCCCCTGCTAAGTCCAAATGTAGCGATTCACTTGGGGTGACCTATGGCAGAGGTGTTGGTTATTCAATAAATAGTTCCCGCGGCAGCGGTACGCACAATCGCCTCCCAAAATAGTGTTCCAAAGTGCTGAAAATCCGCGTTTCGCAAAATGGCGCTACCCCAAAATTTTACTTTGCCTACCAAGTTCTTACTTTTCTTACCGTCCTTTGTTGAGCAGTTTTTATTTTTAACAATGGTAACATCACTATAATCTTGACGAGTGTTGCCGTCTTGACGGATTTCCCGTCATAACTGGCGGATTGGAGCGTCTCGAAACGGGAGAATTGTGTCAAACGGGATTTATACGATGACGGATTTCCTGCCGGAATCGAATAAATTAACAAAGTATGTAGATCGTTTTGTAAACGAAAATAGCTTATTCGTCCTAGCCACCATTGGATATGAAAATTTATGGAGAAATTTTTATCCCTGAAATTCTCTTGTCCAAAATTCTCTTAAAAAAATACAAATGTTCAGTTCACAAGCGGAAGAAGTGAAACATACAGAAGACTAAAGTATATGAGAGTAGGGAGTCTATGAAGCACTGCACATAGAGGAGACCGATTATACTATCTCATTCTCTTGCAGGCTAAATCGTACAGATGTATATTTGCCTCTTTTTAGAGTCGCTATTTTTCGTTTCATCGAGTTTCAAATCACGACGGTGCAAAGCAAAGCTATCAATGCGCGCACTTGGATATTAATAGTTTTGAACATGAAAAAAACAATAGGTAACAAAATGTTTTAAAAAACTCACCAGAGCACACACTACCACACGAAAATCTTTCGTTGCTTTTTACGACGATTATGATTTGTCTTCTGGCGGATTTATGTATAACGTTGTTTTATTTGTAAGATAACTTGACAGAGCCCAACGCTTCGTATGTACTTCGAGTAACATTGCTACCTCATTCTCTCACACGTTAAATCCTTTAGATCCTACAATCCTAGATTTGTGTGTTTGTCTCTTTTTAGTGTCACTCGTTTCTGTTTCATCGAGTTTCAAATCACAACGGTGCCGGGTGCTAAATAAGTTTTCACTTCAAAAATCAATAATACGGGGTGTCTGACGGAATTCTGCACAGATTTTCCTGTAGATTTTAGCGGGAATGTGAATTCCAAGATGGCAACACTGATCCACTGATCGTAACTCGACGCAACTTGACGTTTCAGCTTTCAAAATACTGAGTTCGATTGGTTCATTTATGCTGAGTTCAATTTACTTCATTTATGGCTGTTTATGTGTTTTCATCTTTCACTACAATCTTGCTGTACTTTTTTTATCATGCAATCAATACTAAATGAAATAACTGGAGTGGTGGAAATGGAGAAAGGAGGGAGCAAGAACAATAATAATTCGAGATGCAGAATTTGTTTGTCCGATTCAACGAATTTAACTTCAATATTTTCACTACATATTGGCGGGAAACCAACCATTGGCGACATGTTGACAAGCTTTTGTTCCTTTCAGGTAATTCTCCACTGATTGTGACGACTTTAAAATGTTTTTACTGAATTTAGGTTAGAATAAACGGTAATTATCGGTTCGGACTGGACACGCTTATTACGAATAATTTTTAGAAAAAAACTTCAGATTCGCCTTAATTACTATAAAAGGAAACTTTTTGGCTTGGGGGCGGCGGAAAATAATGCATTTTAATTTTCAATTGCGTAAAATTAAAACTCATTTCGCGAACCGATCGGTGACTGTCAGCGGCCATTAGGCACGTCGCTTTTATGTTGGTATCACTGATACATTGCAAAGAACTAACATTTGTTTTTATTTCACAGACAATCAATCATAATTACACAAACCCGCTAGACAAACCCTGCTTTGCCAAACAAACCATTCAAAACCTGGGATGTTTTTTTATAGTTTGATGACATGCAGCTTTTGTAGTTTAACCGTGTTTTTACGTATCCCACGAAGTTGGCCACAGTAGTATTCAGTTATTTGCAATGTATCAGGGATACCAACATAACAGTGAAGTACCTTATAGCCGCGATTTGACATCGTGTAGATTCGCGAAGTGAATTTTAATTTACGCAATTGAAAATTAAAATGCATTATTTTCCGCCGCCCCCAAGCCAAAAAGTTTCCTTTTATAGTAATTAAGGCGAATCTAAAGTTTTTTTCTAAAAAAATATTCATAATAAGCGTGTCCAGTCCCAACCGATATTTACCGAATAAACTAACTAGCTGTCACTAACGTTTCGCAACGCAATTTGTGTTGGCTTCTTTCATATTCATTCATCTCCGCTTACTATTTAGGGTAATTTTTGGAGATCGCTGGCAACGGTTAATATGCACTTTTAAAAAAAAAAACTTTTGATTCACCTTAATTACTTACATTAAGGCAACTATTTGCATTGGGGGAAGTGGAAAATATTTCATTCTAAATTTTTTCTTGCCTTGACGCGAGTAGGCGTTATAAAGGGGCACTTTCCTTTGAATCACCAACCATGTTACACAAACCTAGCGTAGCCGCTAAACTACTTGAAAACTGGGATGTTTTTCTTGCCTTGACGCGAGTAGGCGTTATACAGGGGCACTTTCTTTTGTATCACAAACCATGTAGAATGAAATATTTTCCACTTCCCCCAATGCAAATAGTTGTCTTTTAATGTAATTAAGGTGAATCAAAAGATTTTTTCAAAAAATAGTGCGTATTAACCATTGCCAGCGATCTCAAAAATTTACCCTATTTAGTTCTGACTCTTGACATGACCCGACTTGAGTACTTGATTTACTTGATCGTACCGTCCCATAACAAGATTAACGAAGGGACACTTTCGGAGACGGCTCTAGAGGTCCAGAAATGGAAGGTCATTAAAAAAATTTGATATTATGATACAATATCAAATTAAATTCGATAATATTCATTTGTAGGTACCTCACGAGTTTGAGAGTGAAATTACATTATACAGTAAATTATTTTATGCGACAAGTGTACAATATTAAAAATTAGCCTATTTTCATACCCAAAATTTTCATCATGCTCTCTCCCTCACGGCAATGACCCAAACTGTCTTCAGAATTCAAAAGCATTTTTATTAGGCGACATAGTGCCATCTCGTTCATTGTATGGTGCCTAAAGAGACAGAAGACATAATATTGGGACATTTGATAAATTGACCCAACCAATCATAGTGCGTGGAAAAGAAAGCTTCCATTTAAGAAGTTAGATGTCACTACTTGCCGCTGCCGGCTATCTCGGGGTGCATTTCAAATACATTAGAATAACACCAATTGTTTTGATTTGCATAATATTATGTTCTACTATCGTTTTATAATTTTGGGAGGTATTTAACCAATTGACCTGAGGGAAGAATCACCACTGGACACTTAGATGTTTTTGTCGTGTAGATCGGATGAACGAAGAAAGTAGTGTCTGAAAAAACTTTGTAAGAAACAAAAAAGTGATGTATCGAAAAATGGTAAATAGCTGTGCATTAAATATTTCATTCTTTTAACTCGGCCCTTTTAAGTAAGTACGCAGAATATGTGACATGGAAGTGGATGGTAGAAGAAGCCGGGGACATCTGAGGAAGGCAACAAGGCACGATCAAGTGAATCAAATACTTGAATTGATTGTCATGAGTCAAAATTTGAATGAAGGAAGGAGTGTGTAAGGACACAGATATAAAATGGCGTGATGGTTGATTTAAATTTTTTTTTTATGTAATAATATTCAAAAGGGGCCCAACTGCTCCCAACCGTCAGGAGCCGGTGAGACTATGGTATCCCCAATTCGGATTTGTTGTAAGGCTGAAGGCAGTGGGAAGGTGAAGGAGATGGGCATGAGGAAGGTGGGAACTAGTACCTGACTATTCAGATCTGGTTATCAAACACAACTTAAGCCATTTCATGCAATGTTTCAATTTTGAATGGTTGTCTTACACCATGGCGATATTGAGAGTATCTTGAGACCGGTCGGTGGCTGAGTTGGCATGCGTTTGGGTCCCACCTGGGCGTCCCGTGTTCGATTCCTCGGCTGGCTAAGTCCTCCATCACGATACAAGCAACATTTTCTGTAACAATTATTATAAGCAATAATTATTAGCCTGAAACACTCATCAACATTGAAAAAATCTCCTGAGAAAAGATAAATGCCGCCGACGGGACTTGAACCCGCGTCCTTCTGATATCCGGTCAACTGCTCTACCAATTGAGCTACGTCGGCTTATCTCCCACCCGCCAAATAATTCAATATATACTAGTGTTTCATTCAACAATTACTGCTTATTACATTTTTCAACTGAAAATGGAAAATTATTTGGCGGGTGGGAGATAAGCCGACGTAGCTCAGTTGGTAGAGCAGTTGACCGGATATCGGAAGGACGCGGGTTCAAGTCCCGTCGGCGGCATTTATCTTTTCTCGGGAGATTTTTTCAATGTTAATGAGTGTTTCAGGCTAATAATTATTGCTTATAATAATTGTTACCCTTTGTGCTATGCATAAAAATCTTGTCTTAAACATTAGTTTACCAATTAAAAATAATAATTAACATTTTCTGTGATGGTAGTAGGAGATTTTCAAATATTGTCAGGTTATTCATTACCCGGGAATATTTGACTTTCTTTTTGAAACAAAATCTTCTACTCTGGAACGTGCTGCAAATATATGTCCTACTTTTATACAGACAAGGCCTTCGATCTCTTCCAAGTTGACACTTGTAGATTTTCTCGTACTGACCGTTTCAATCTCTCAATATTGTCTCCGGTCCTAGATGTTCTTGGACGACCTGTAGCTCGTGGCTTCAACGTTGAACCGGTCTCTTCAAAATGCTTTATCCATATTTTAATTAAATTTGCTGTAATCCATATTCATTACAATATAGTCGCCTTGCAGAGATGTATGAACGACCGTTCTCGTAAAATGCGCGAACACAAAATGTGCGACTGTTTTTACTACAAACTTCCATTCAAATTGCATGCGTACTTCTATCCAATCCTGCTAGGCTCCGCGCGCCAAATATCCATAAAAAAAAAGATGACGCAATATGCACGTTCTATTGCGCCACCCTGTATTATTTTAAATGAATATTTTGAGATTTGAGTTGGGAGCCTTACCCCTCAATCACGGAGCCCTCAATAACATGATTATTTGTTTTTTGGTTACAGTTGATCAAAGACTTCTTTGACCAGATCTGTGAGAAGTGTTCCAAGGAAACTGTACGTGCATACAACTTCAAGTTGAAATGTGAAAAATCTCATGAATTTCTTCTGACGCGGGCCAAGGTAGCTTTTATTCTTCCGTATTTCTTATTGTAATGATTTTTCCCATATTTCTCTACGGTGTGGAAACATGGACACTTACAGCCAGCGAAAGAAAATGGACGGATGCCCTCGAAATGTGGTGTTGGAGAAAAATGCTCAGAATTCCATGGACAGCCAGACGTACAAATGTATCCATTCTGGAAGAGCTACGCAACCACAATAGGCTTTCAGCTATCTGCCTACAATGTATCTGAAGTTACTTTGGACACATTGCTCGCCAAACTGAGGACTCCAACTTGGAGAAACTTGTAGTCACTGGCAAAGATTTTGGCAGAAGAAGCGGAGGAAGGTCACCAATGCGCTGGAGTGACCAAGTATAACAACTGGCTTCTGGTACAAGGGTGTCCTTGGCTCTCCTCGCAGTGCAGAACCATGAGGTGTGAAGGAGTCTTGTCCATCATGGAAATTGGAGTAGGACTCACGATCCTCAGCAATTGGGAACTGACTTAACCACTGGAGCGACCACGCAAAATAAATAAATTTACCTCGTGCTTGAGATTTACAAGAAGATAATTTTTTTAATTTTTCGACAACATTAAAAAAATCATACCTTTGAATTTAAAAACGTAAACATAAAAACTTATTATAGTGCTATATAGCCAATTAATTAACCCGCATTTTACTGTTTATCTCATATTTGTAGGATTTATATAAAAATATAAATAAATTGTAAAATTTATAACGCGAATCCTGCGTGTTGTTACTTTGAAACTGCCGTGAGGGGTCGAATAAGTACCCCTCACGGCAGTTTCAACATAGAATATTTTCGATTTCTGTATGTTGTCTGTGGTATACTTGATAATCAAAGGTGCATATCTATGGAGAACTTAATTTTAACTGTAAACATCTGATCAAAAATTTGGCGGGAATTTTTTTTTTATCATCGTTCTAAAATAGCCTACAAAGTTCGGATTTGGGACATCTATGGTGATAATAGATAAAACATTTAAATAGTTTTGTTTTAAAATAAATGGCTGGCCATGGAAATGTTTTAAATAAAAATAATAATAAATGTTTTACGAATGGTAGGAAAATGTGGTCCAAATTTGGACCGCTATCAATCGCAGAAAAGTAAAAGTGGTCCATTTTTCGACCATAATCGCTCTAGTGGTTAATGAAGAAGATTATAATGTGTTTGCTTTTTTTATAAGTGCTTTTTGAGATTTATTCGTATGGGATGGCACAGTATTAGTATTTCTTTTTTAAATTTCACTACAGTGAAATAAAATCTCTTTAAATGCATCTTCTTTGAATGGCTATCCTTTTCATAAGTGGTGCTACATTTTTGGTTTGATCAGAATGAATCTAAGATCACGTCTTGTATATTTATAATGTCATTACTAACATACGATGGCTGTCTGTAAAATAAGGTCTCCAAGGTGCTGCGGTCGCAAGGAACGATTTCACGCGCAATCTGGCGAGTAACTGGGTTCCTCCACACCAAATGTCCACCACACAGCACTCTCTATGACGTGGCAGCTGTTCGCGATGGGGTTTCCACTCGCCGCACCCGCCAGGCGTGAATAACACTCTGTAATTTGTTTTTTCGGAGTTCTATAATATGGTCATATCAGTAAGACCACTATTGACAAGATTTTGACAGAAAATTTGGGATAATACAAGGTTTGCGCAAGGTGGGTCCCAAAAATGCTTATCAAAGATCACAAACAACAACGGCAACAACGAGTGCTACAATATCGATTGCGAGGAATTCTCGGTTTCCATTTTGATTGGGGACGAGAACTTCTAAACCAACCTTCCGCGCTCATATACTGTTTTCCATACACTTTATACAGCTGAGAATGAATGGTTACCAGGGTATTGTTCTTTGCACACAAAAAACAAATTACATAACATAGTTCACACTTGGCGGGTGTGGCGAGCGGAAGCTCCATCGCGAACGACTACCACGCTAAAACTAAGCGTCATGGAGAGTTCAGCGTTGTGGGCAAAATCATCGTTTTAACACTTGGGTTCGGTCGTTTAAGTACTTGGGGTCGGAAATTTGAACGGTCATAATTTCGGCCCTATGGCACTGATTCGACTGAAATTTTGGATTCTTAGTAGAAATCATGGTCTGTACAGGAATCAATAAAAAAGGGAGAAGAAGATTTTTTAAAAAAAATCATCATTTTTCAGGCGCTTTGAAACAATACTTGCAGTCGGTTATAACTTCGGAATAATGGCACTGAACCGACTGAAATTTTGGATTCTTTCTAGGAATCAAGGTCTATACACGAATCAATCAAAAAAACTGCCAGTAAAAGAATTTTGTTAAAAATCATCGTTTTAACACTTGGGTTCTGTCGTTTAAGTACTTGGGGTCGGACCTATGGCACCGATTCGACTGAAATTTTTGGATTCATACTAGGAATCATGGTCTGTACAGGAATCAATATTGTGGGCATTTGGCATGGGGGAACCAGGCAACACATCAGTGTCACTTGTTTGCCCGTAAAATCGTTCCTCGCGACCGCACCACCTTGGAGACCTTACTTTACTGACAGCCCTCATACAATAGGTAAATTTCTTCTTTTGAAAGGCTCTTTCTTCTATTTTGTTATTTATTTTCTATTTGACGGATTGCTAGTCAAGAGCCTTACTCCTCGACCACGAACGCCTAATAACGATGTTCTGATTTCAGGGAATCAACACTGATGAATTCTTTCCTTTTGAAACCATTGATATGGATTATGGGGATCTGGATTTTGCAACTGATGACGAGGAATTCGAAGACACAAAAATTGGCTTGCTGCACACGGAGTTGGATATACCTTACACAGAAACAGAGACGGATTGTGCCCCCACGGAATCTGTCGAGACGCCAAATATCGCAGGTATTTTGTTTTATTCCAATTTTGCCATTATATCTGTGATTTCCAGGGATACATAGACATTCAAATTGATAGACCAGTCAATCAGGTAAAGGAAAACATAGGAGAAAACCGGAAGACTTGCCCAGGTGGGAGAGTTGAACCATCTTTCAAAATTGTATTTAAATGTAGCGCGAACGAAACGTCAATGCATTCATTGGTCACATGTGAGAGGCCAATTACTAGTATGCCGCCATTTTGCATCGTAGCTGTTTTGTTTGTCAATGAGAATGTAAAACGTGTTTTTGTTGCTGCGGAGTGTTTTTTTTTTAAAATTTAACCCGTCTAATTTCAGGGGACCCAAGTTGTCCCAAAACATCATATGCCGTTATAATAACAGGAGACTCAGATTGTCCCAGAGCGACCGTGCATTATTAAAAGTTAGATATCTCTTCCTTTTTTCATTTGTTGTTTGAAAGTCGAACTCATGCGGTGCCGGGTAACATTATTGATCCATAAGTGTTGTGTTCTCCAGAGATACTTCGGCCTTGTACAGTGAAAGTGGTACCTACCATACGCCCTGAGTTAATAACTCGCATGATGATGAACAATGATGATGAAAAAACAGGTATGATTATTGAATATATAAAATTATTTTATAATATACATATATTATTTATGTAAGTGCTTAATTTTTTATGCAACAAATCGAAGCTTTCTATCCAGGTATTTGAAATTAAAATAATTTATTCTTCAATCTTTGCAGATTGACTTTGTAGAGTCATTTTTAATTAAATGAAAACAAATAACTTTGTAAAACACCAATTGAATGAGATTATGATTGTGTAGAGTGGATTGATGTTTGTGTAAAGAATGACTGACGAAGGACCTTGATTTTGTGTTACTATTACTGCTTGAAGTGAGAAAAACATATGCTGCATAGAAAGGAAAAGACTCACCGAAAAGGATAAAGAACTTGTATGCTGGCAATTCACTTGTCTGCTTTCTCCCCCATCCAACAGGCACAAACAGCAATATGCGTGGGTTTTGTTTATTTTGATAGACACGGCGGAATTATGTAAATAACGATTCACAGATAGCGGGAGCACAATGGCTATATGATATGTTGCGGCGCGGGCGGTTAATTACAGACTGGTGCACGTGGTGAAGGTAGTTAAAGGTGCGGATTTTGGAGCAAGGTAGGACAGGAATTTGCAACATTATTAATACCAATCCAAGCAGTAACAGTATGTATGCGTGCTATGTAGGTATGTGTATGTGTAGGTATGTGTATTGGCATAACCACCATTATTTCATTAAATGTTTCAAAATCAAAGTTTTTTTCGTCAGGTTAATAACATTAATAGTTATTTCAAGTATATCAATATACAAGGGCTGTCCGTAAAATAAGGTCTCCAAGGTGCTGCGGTCACGAAAAACAATTTTACGCGAGATCCGGCAACACTGACGTGTAGCTTGGTTTCCCCTTGCCAAATCCCCACCACTCTGCACCCTCTATGACACTTAGTCCCGGCGTGGCAGCCGTTTGCGATGGAGCTTCCGCTCGCCGCACCCGCCAGGTGTGAATTACACTCTATAATCAGTTTTTTTGTGCAAAGAACAAACCCCGATAGAAATTTATTCTCAGCTACTAGAAGTGTTCGGAAAACAGTGTATGAGTGCGAAAACGTGCGCAAATGGTGCAAAGAATTTAAAAGTGTGCCAGCAGACCATCGCTTTCAGATAAAAAAATTGCCAAAGTGGAAAAAACAATGATTACAGATCGAGGGGTGATGGTTGGGGAGTTCTGTAATATGATTCCTGATGTCAGTAAGACCACTATTGACAAGATTTTGACAGAACATTTGGGAGACAACAAGATCTCCTCAAGGTAGGTTCCAAAATGCTCACCGAAGATTACAAAAAACTACGGGTTGAACTTGCCCGTGATTTCCTTGAGTGCTATGACATCGATGTCAAATTAGAATTCTTGGACTCAATTTTTACTGGGGACAAGACCTGGATACACTACACGACGCCAGAGACAAAGGAACAATCCCAGTGGCGTTATTCAGATTCGCCGAAGCAACGTTTAAAAACGATTTAAAGAGCGTAACATTACAACTGGTCAGTGGTTGAGTGGGCATAGCACTTGGGTCCCACCCGGGTGTGTATTGATAATTTTAATGAAATGGTTGTGTTTTACAAAGTTATTGGTTTTCATTTAATTGAAATAATTTATATTATCCCCTTGTAGATATTTAATGTTATCTATACATTATGATGCATAAATTGTTATCTATACTTACATTATTATGATTGCGGCCGTGTTCTCATAGGACAAGGCAAATTTTGAATACAGCATTTTCCATCTACCCGAATGTAAATAGTCTTTTATAGTTATTAAGGAGAATCAAAGGTTTTTGTCTTATACGAAATGTCATATTTACAAAAACTTTGTGTTATTTCCGCTTCACAATTAAAGCTCTATAAATGAAACATTCTGAACGTAGCCGAATACTAAAAACTGTTTTTTAAAGGTTATGAAATAAGCTTTCAAATTGTTATATTACGAATAAATATTAACATTTGTAAATATTAAAATTTGGAATGCAAACATTAAAAAAATGTAAAACTGACTTACATGATGTTTTTATGTGAAAACGGTACTAAAATCACGGGTTATGTAAAAAACAATACTTATTCAATCGTATAAATGTATAAAAAACAATTTAGTCACCTCACTTTTTTTATCATTTCATACAAGAATATTTAATAAAAAGATAACAATGTCTAACGGCGGGTAGGCGATTTTGCAGTCTACCATGTATCTGACAGAATAGGTCTTTTTTATGTATTTCTATGGACAACTTGAATAGGGATGTGTAGCTTGATTTATTATCGACTTTCTACTTTTTGTTTTAGGGATGTCACTAGAACAATAACGGAGTTATAACGATTTCTGTGGAAACGTACGCATTGACGTGAAAACACGCTTATTGTACTTGACTGCTATTGTTATATTATCGTGTAAATCCGCCTACGTATCAGAGTGGTTAAATTATTTATAATGACTGTAAATTTATTCGAGATTGTTGTTAAACTATATTTTTTTCTGAAATAATATATCAATCATTATTGTAAAAAATCAAAATTTTAAAAATAAAAGACAACCGATGTATTGAAACATTCTAAAATTGTTAACTGACCAGATCTGAATAGTGCCTGTACCAATAGTACCCCCACACGAACACTTCGGAGCGCGGAGGATAATAGGTTCCAGGATTGTCTTAACATATATATAAAAGTGGTGATATATGTATACTCCACAAACATGCTTACTGTTTCAGGTGATACTTCTATCATTTCTGTGATTTCGCCAATAGATTTAATGGAAGAAATCGTATTATGCCACGATTCAGATGACCTTTATGACTCCAATAAGAGTGAGTCGTCAATAGCGGAAATCGCGTTTAAAAATGAAAGGAATTCAGTAGTTCCAGAAAGTCCAGAAAGTTCGCAATCATCAGACTCAAAAAATAGTGGTCTGATCAACTATCTAGAGGTAAATGCTTAGATAATTCCATGTTAACATTTTAATATTGATGGCATGTAGAATGGTGCATTTTCTGTGTGAATACATACTCGTAAAACAGAAAACCCACCTTTCCATACACTGCTTTTTAACCCTCCGCCCGTCGCGCCTTTCGCGGGGTCGCTGAGGACCCCAAAAATAATGATTAAATTGTTGTTATTTTATTTTGACTGCATTGAAATAAAAAGAAATGTTAAAAATTAGATATTACTTTTATAACAGAAAACTTAAAAAAAAATCTATCCAATTTCTATTTGAGATTGATACAGACTTAATATTATTACAAAAAAAATCAACAAAATTCAATGAAAAAACATATAAACTTTGTTTTTCATTGTATTTTGTTGATTTTTTTCGAGCCTCACGCCGAAACACATGTCTGTATCCCACATCGCACATGCGCAGACTGAATTTTGGCGGCGCTTGCGTCAAGTATAGTCCCTTTTAGGAAGCTACCTAAAGAAAGGAATCAGTGGGAACATTTAAAATGTACATTATTAGCATTCCTGTAAAACCTGGGCTTTTAAAGACCCCACGCGACAGGTCGAGGGTTAATGGTGTAATAAGTAATAACTCTTTATTTTTTGTATCTTATAACATTCTTGTGTAGATAACATTAAAAAAGTTTTTCTTTAAGTGTTAAAATAAGTCAGGCGTCTGGGTATGAGCTTCTCTCATAGTATTGACGAATAAAGTTGCTTTACCACTCCGATCTATCGCGAATGTGCACTTTTTACGTCTTAAACGAAATGACAGATTTACGAAAACTTTGTGTTATTTCCACTAAAGCTCTATAAATGAAACATTTCTGAACGTAGCCAAATACTAAAAACCGTATTTAAAAGGTTACGAAATAAGCTTTCAAATTGTTATATTACAATAAATATTAACATTTTTAAATATTAAAATTTAGAATGCAAATATAAAAAAAAGTAAAAATCACTCACGCGATGTTTTTATGTGAAAACGGTACTAAAATCACAGATTATGTAAAAAAACAATGCTTATTCTATTGTATAAATGTATAATAAACAATTTGGTCACCTCACTTTTTTATCATTTCATACAAGAATATTTAATAAAAATTAACAATGTTTAGCGGCAACTTGAATAGGGATGGCAAGCTTGATTTATTATCGACCTTTTACTTTTTGTTTTAGGGATGTCACTAGAACAATAACGGAGTTATAACGATTTCTGTGGAAACATAATATGCGTTGACGTGAAAACACGCTTATTGTACTTGACTGCTATTATCATATTAACGTGTACATCTGCTTACGTTGCTGAGTGGTTAATGGGCCCAGCCGGGGATTGTAATATTCTGGGAGAGAAATCCAAATTTTTATTTTTGTTTTGGTACTACCTGTATAATTTTTTTAGAGTCCGGATGGCAGAAAATATGTAAATACTGAAACGCCGATGGAAAACGATGAACAGGACTTACATAATGTCCTTTCGAAAACGAATGAGTTCGATTACATCTCTGACAGCGAACCCTCTTCGCCTTCAAGAATGATGTCTCGAAGTATGAAACGGCTTCAAGATGTTGAAACATCTGCCCCGAATAACAATACTATAAGTGATAATGATGAAAAAATGCAGGTGAGTCACTTTTTTGGTAAATTAACCACTCGATCTATTGCGAATCTATTGCAAGTTTTTCATCTTAAACAAAATGTCATATTTACAAAAACTTTGTGTTATTTCCGCTTCACAATTAAAGCTCTATAAATTAAACATTTCTGAACTTAGCCGAATACTAAAAACTGTTTTTGAAAGATTGCGCAATAAGCTTTCAGATTGTTAAATTACAAATAAACATTATTATTGAACACATGCGTTGACGTGACACGCTTATTGTACTTGACCGCTATCGTTATGTTATTGTGTATATCCGCTTACGTATTGGAGTGGTTAAAAAGGTTTTATTACTTTTCTCTAGCTTTAGAAGGAATTTTCTAGCTTTTGTCGTTATTTGTTTTTTGTGGTTTTATGCCGTGTTGCGCTACCTTCTACTTTAGACAACGTTTCGGATAGCGTTACAGTGTCCATCATCAAGGCAGATGTGTAATTGATAGTGGTGAAGCGTGTGCTTATGTACGTAGAAGCATGGACGTAGGCACGGTGGGACAAGGTGGGGCGTTTGCCCCACCCTCGCTGGCTGATGCAGGACCTCTGGGATTATCGACCGAGTCGCGTTTTCAGAGTTCCATCACTTCTTAGGATGGTTTTTCCTTCTTCCGTTCATATTTTTTACATTCATAAAGCCTATAGTATAAATGTGTTGTAGAAGCCTGCTTTTTTCGGTATCTACTCTAGATTTTTATTTTTTGCCTCAACCTAAATCGAAATCTGGCTACGCCCATGCGTAGAAGCGATACCGTATTGCCAGCTCCATTCATCAACGTGCTGGTATTACAATATACTTCAAAATGGTTTTCTGCATTTAGCTTCGGTGTAGCCGTCGATTACTGGATACCGAGAACTATTGGGCTCCGCTCCGTCGTTTCTATTAATATTTATTATGAATTTCAATTGCCTCCATAATCAGACGTGCTCTGTGAGTTTTGGGCCTTCGCAGGACTTCAGGAACAAATACAAAATAATGGCCGGTTTCGATTAAATGCTCGGCGATTGCCGATTTGTCAGGGTGGCCGAGTTTACATGATGGAAAGTATTCTTATATCCTTTTGGAGATGGTCCGCTCTGTCTGGCCTACATAAACCACACTCTGTCTGGTCTACATAATCCGGAACAACTGAGTTTATACACTCAATCTGTTTTCATTACACTCTATTTGTCAGGGTGGCCGAGTTTACATGATGGAAAGTATTCTTATATCCTTTTGGAGATCGTCCGCTCTGTCTGGCCTACATAAACCACACTCTGTCTGGTCTACATAATCCGGAACAACTGAGTTTATACACTCAATCTGTTTTCATTACACTCTATTTGTCAGGGTGGCCGAGTTTACATGATGGAAAGTATTCTTATATCCTTTTGGAGATGGTCCGCTCTGTCTGGCCTACATAAACCACACTCTGTCTGGTCTACATAATCCGGAACAACTGAGTTTATACACTCAATCTGTTTTCATTACACTCTATTTGTCAGGGTGGCCGAGTTTACATGATGGAAAGTATTCTTATATCCTTTTGGAGATCGTCCGCTCTGTCTGGCCTACATAAACCACACTCTGTCTGGTCTACATAATCCGGAACAACTGAGTTTATACACTCAATCTGTTTTCATTACACTCTATTTTTGATGATGGACACTGTAACGCTGTCTGAAACGTTGGCTAAAGTAGGAGGTAGCGCAACACGGCATAACATCCCAAAATAAAATAATGAAAATACTTATGGCCGTGAAAATCTAAAATCATATCCATATTCAAATTGATTCGTGTTTGAATTATTATTGTTTTTACTCTGAATTGAATCAGAATATAATAAGTATAATGCAGGTACGTAAATTAATGCCTGTTTTTATTTTTAGGGGTCTAAAGCAACATCGAAAAAAACAAAGAGGATTTGGGACCGCAAAAATGCATGCATATATTGTGAACGTTTGGTTACCAATTTTACAAGACATATAACGAGACACCATCGAACCGAGAAAGAGGTAATTCAATTTTTGTCAATAGCCGATAAGGATCCAAAAATAAAAAAAATGAAGAGACAAATTATTACTGACAAGTTAAGGAACCGTGGAAATTCTGTGCACAACAGTAAAGTTTGCTTTGAAAGGAAAGGAGAATTGTTACCGAACAGGAGGCTTCTGAAAAAAACAGCGAGTCCTTTAAATTTTGTGATTTGCAAAGCCTGTTTAGGCACGTTTAAACGGTCTGTATTTTACAGACATAGCAAAAGATGCAGAAAAGACAATGAAGAAAAACATGAGGGTGTAATGGCAGATAACTACAAACGACGTGTAATTTCAAATAATTCCATATCCATTGTGCCAAATCAATGTTTAGCTTCACAAGAACTGCGAGAGACTATTCTACCATTGCTCAGAAACGATGATATATCGCTTTTAATCAAATATGATCCGCTAATTATATCTTTTGGTTCGAGGCTCTTGAAGAAAAATAAAGAACGGAGTAGTCGAAAAGGTATATGCACGAAGTTAAGGGATTTAGCAAGCTTGTTGAGCATAATCAGAAAAAAAGACCCTGCCGTGAAACAACTTAAAGATATTATTGATCCCGAAAGGTACAAAATACTTATAGACGGAGTAAAAGAAATGTGTGGTTTTAACGAAAGCACAGGCCATGTAAAAGTGTCTAGCATTCCAGCAAGACTCCGACCGTCAATTTTGGAGTGTATTGAAATTCTATACATGGAATCATTAATGTCGAAAGATTTTTCTACAGCTTACGTAGAATTTATTAAGAAAAAACTAGATAACTTCAAAATAGTTTTGGAATCAAACTGGCAATGGGAAGTGGCATCAAATTCTGAGAAAACAAGAAATCGAAATTTAATGGTCAAAGCGCAGGTGCTACCTCTCGCTGAAGGTATTGAAAAGGTGATGGTACAAATACATGCACTAGAAGAAAAATATTATCAGATGTTAAAAGATAATATTACAATACTTAATTATGAAAACTTGTGTGAGGTGACAATTACTCACATTATATTATTGCATCGCGATAGGTCTGGCGATGTGGTCGAAGCTGAACTCTGTTTTTACCTCAACAGAAAAACCGATGAGATACCGTTGGATGTGTTGAGATTGTTAAATAGCGAACAAAGAAATGCAATTGCCAATTTAGATATATTTCAAATATCTGGAAAAGGTGTAAGTTCCGTGCCTGTATTATTAACCCAAGTCATGCGACGAAATATCGACCTAATAGTTTCTTGTAGAACGGGGTTAAATATACCATCATCGAATGCTTACTTATTTGCAAGACCACTAACTGCAGAGCCATTTGATGTAGGAAAATGCTTAAGCAGAATAAAAGATATGCATCTTTTGAGGAATCCCAAAATGTTGACGGCGACAGGAATGAGGCATCACATAGCAACCACGTCGCAAGTCCATGCAGATAAAAATGACCAATATACGGAACATCTGTCCGGTTTCCTCGGACATGATGTTTCTGTCCATTCGAAAAATTATACATTGCCTCTACAAGCACTGCAAAAAGAAATTGTGGGGAGTAAGTTACTCGCTATTGAAAAAACGATAACCAATCAAAAAGAAATCACCGAAATTATTGCAGACAAAGCCTTAGAAATCGACGTAGTTGGGCTAGATAGTGAAACCGAAGCAAAAAACATGGAGGGTAAAGAAACGAGGAGATGCTTACGCTTTAGTTCTGGCTTGACGAGTAAAAATGATGACATCTTTGAAGAAAAAAAAGTATCGAAAAAAGTGCATGTGAAATGGACGGACGAAGAAATTAAAATAGTGAAGAAATATTTTTATGAAAACTTATTAAAGAAAATAAATCCAGGCAAAGCAAAATGCTTGAAAGTTTTGGAACTTGAACCAAAACTACATAAACGCTCCTGGGAGCAGTTAAATACTTATGTCAATAATATTTACAAAAATAAAGCAACCACGTCGCAAGTCCATGCAGATAAAAATGACCAATATACGGAACATCTGTCCGGTTTCCTCGGTCATGATGTTTCTGTCCTACAAGCACTGCAAAAAGGGATTGTGGGGAGTAAGTTACTCGCTATTGAAAAAACAACAACCAGTCAAAAAGAAATCACCGAAATTATTGCAGACAAAGCCTTAGAAATCGACGTAGTTGGGCTAGATAGTGAAACCGAAGCAAAAAACATGGAGAGTAAAGAAACGAGGAGATGCTTACGCTTTAGTTCTGGCTTGACGAGTGAAAATGATGATATCTTTGAAGAAAAAAAAGTATCGAAAAAAGTGCATGTGAAATGGACAGACGAAGAAATTAAAATAGTGAAAAAATATTTTTATGAAAACATATTAAAGAAAATAAATCCAGGCAAAGCAAAATGCTTGAAAGTTTTGGAACTAGAACCAAAACTACATAAACGCTCCTGGGAGCAGTTAAATACTTATGTCAATAATATTTACAAAAATAAAATAAAAAAAACAAAATTATAATATTTAAAATAAAGTACTAATAAGGGCACCCCCGCGACCAACTTTTGTTTGTTGACCATTTTTTTTTTTTTTTACCTAAACCAAAACTTTTAATTTTTTGGTAACTATCTAGAATTTTTAAGGAAAAATGTGTTTTTGTTATTTTTTTTCACTTCATTTTATTGTGTTTAACCACTCAGATATGTAAGCAGATATACACAATAATATAACGATAGCAGTCAAGTACAATAAGCGTGTTTTCATGTCAATGCGTGTGTTTCCACAGAAATCGTTATAACTATTGTTCTAGTGACATCCCTAAAACAAAAAGTAGAAAGTCGATAATAAATCAAGCTACACATCCCTATTCAAGTTGTCCATAGAAATACATAAAAAGACCTATTCTGTCAGATACATGGTAGACCGCCAAATCGCCTACTCGCCGTTAGACATTGTTATTTTTTTATTAAATATTCTTGTATGAAATGATAAAAAAGTGAGGTGACTAAATTGTTTATTTTACATTTATGCGATATAATAAGTATTGTTTTTTACATAATCTGTGATTTTAGTACCGTTTTTACATAAAAACATCGTATGAGTCGTTTTAACATTTTTTTTATGTTTGCATTCTAAATTTTAATATTTACAAATGTTAATATTTATTTGTAATACAACAATTTGAAAGCTTATTTCATAACCTTTCAAAAACAGTTTTTAGTATTCAACTACGTTAAAAATTGTTTCATTTATAGAGCTTTAATTGCGAAGCGGAAATAACACAAAGTTTTTGTAAATCTGACATTTCGTTTAAGAGGAAAAACTCGCATATTCGTGATAGATCGGGGCGGTTTATCAGTACTTTTATTGCACATTATTAGTTATTTTATTGAGACTGAATCTGGTAAATTTCTTTTCAAGGGATTATTTCATAAAAAAATATTTTTGGTTATGTTAAACTAATAATTAAAAACTAAATAAAATTATTGGTTTCTAAACTGTATTTCATTTACCCCGTCCCATATACGAGTACTAGTATTATTTCCCGTCCACTTCCATTTAAAAAAAAACCATCCTCCATATCCCACTTCACCTTGCCTCAGAATTAAAGGTTGTATAGTAATGTACAGGGTGCGGCAAAACAGACAGTGCAGTTTTGAAGGGTTATTAACAAAAACGGCACAACTTACAGAAAATGGGGTATATTTTATTTTATTCGGTACATCATGCCATTTTATGCATCATGTTCTGAAGATGAAATCAAAAAGATGATGGCCCCCAGCAGCGATACATTGATGAAGGAAATTTCTAAAGTTTTCAGCTGCATTTTGGCACATCTCGATGGGCGTAACGGCGATTTCATCCCAAATTCGATCGTTGAGTTCTTCCAAGGTGCGAGGCCGATGTTTAAAAACTTTTTCCTACAGATAGCCCTACAGGAAGAAGTCGCAAATGCTTAAGTCAGGTGAGCGCATGGGCCATCCTACGTCACCCCTCAGAGAGACGAGGCGCGCAAGGAACATCTGTTGCAGTTTTGTTATTGAAAATACACCGTAGCTGTCCTGTTGAAACCAGTTCTCTCCCAGATCTGTTTCCTTCGTTAGTTCTTCCAATTGAGATTCAAAAAAATTTCCAACATGGAAACATAATGTTGAGCATTGACAGTCACGGTTCATCCATTCTTCTCAAAAAAATACGACCCAATCACCCCAAATTTATAAATTGCATACCACACGGACACTTTTGAGGAGTGAAGACGTCTCTCGTGAAGTTGCCTTGGGTTATTTCCAGCCCAATACCGAAAATTTTGTTTATTCGCTATCCCCATCGAGATGTGCTCAATGCAGCCGAAAACTTCTTGAAAACGCCTTCATCAATGTATCGCTGCTGGGGGCCATCATCTTTTTGATTTCATCTTCAAAACTTGATGCATAAAACGGCATGATGTACCGAATTAAATAAAATATACCCCATTTCTGTAAGTTACGCCGTTTTTTTTAATAGCCCTTCAAAACTTCACTCTTTTTTAGCCGCACCTTGTATTATAAAAAAATTATGGACAGGGCTAAAACTGGCATTCTACAAACGGTTTATCCATGGAACATGTATTTTTTATTCAAAAGTTGTGTGTTTTCATATGCTTGGATACTATTTTATTCTCATTTGCTTTAAATTTTAAAAGATAAGTCTTAAGGCGCCGCAACCGGGCTCAAAAAGAAGAAGATGGAGAGATATGAAATTACGAATGTTAGAGGAGCACGCTAATTTTTAAAGTGACAAAATCGATGCGAAAATTGTGAAAATGTTTAATAAAACACGACTCGTTTAAAATAGAGCAAAAATCTCACGGGGTTGTCTTAAACAGCATTTAAAGAAACACTGTGAATTTTTTCATAACATAACTTGTAAAATAACTGAAAAAAACGTGTTTATAATAATTTTAGGAGCATACTTAGCGATTTTATATAATTTGCATTTCGACACGGGGAATGTCTAGATATTATCTTTAAGAATAACACATATTTTTTTAAGAGCTTTAAAACTGTGCTTTATTAGAGAAACTTTGACAAATATTTGGTTTCGAGTATAATTACATACATGTTCACACATAAGCAATAAGAAAGACAGCTTTTTTCATGGTCGAACACTTTGGTTAATTTTTTAGTGGTATTTTATACAAAAATTATTCATATTTACATGATGCTAATTTTACAATACAAACAGAAGAATTTTGAACAGATAACAGAGAAATTTTGTCATTTGAGCTAATTAGATATTATACTTTAGGTTATATTATAATAAAGCATTAATAATACAAGTCTACAAAAAAAAAATTGAATGCTGTTTTGGTTTTTTTGCGTAATTCTTATGTTTTTGGGTGTGCTGAATCCGAAAATGACTTTCATTTTGTCATAGAACGTCACATTTTCTGACAATGGAGTTATCTACATATTATGTTAAATAAGTTATCATCTTAAAATAAAAGATAAAAGACTCAAATTTTTTTGTTTATTTATAATTGCGTAAAAAAACTTATTTTTTTAATCTAATATACATTCATTATTAGTAAGCACTAAACATTATACATTTCTTTTTCCCAGTGAGACTCCTTTTGGTACATTTTCGCTTGTAGGAAGGAGCTGGTAGGTCTCTCTGAAGCGTCCAACACTAGTTTGCCATCATTGAGATTCTCCATCTTCCCTAGTATCTTTTTTCCATCTCCTTAATATCTTGGTGAAATCGTTCACCTTGCTCTTCACTCACATCTCCCAAATTTTCTGGAAAGTAGGTGGGAATGAAGAAAATGTATTTTTAGGCAACCTAAAGCTTAAAATGCTTTTAACATTCTTTTGACGATTTGTTTGTAGTTAGGGTCTTTGTTATTGCCTAAAAATTCAGGTTACCCTCACCGATCCCTAGTTCCCCTGCCCCCCTCCCTCGAACCCCCTACCCGAGTATCCCTCCCCCCTCCCGCATTCCATACATTCAGTCCCGGTAAATTCAGTCTTCAAACAGCTCGCGTGCCACCTATTACATTTTTTTATACAAATTTCATAATGCCAGAGCTCACCAGTAGTTTTATATAAACCTTGTCCTGACAATAACGACTACAAAAAAAGAATTATCCAATTTGGTGCAGTCGTTCGAAAGTTATGCGGGTACATACATTTCTGCGATTCATTTTTATTTAATTAGTTAATTTTTCATAATTTCATGATGCCAGAGCTCACTACTGTATACAGAAACCATCGCGGGCATGTACACATCAAATCCCCAAAGTTTCATCACAATTGGATGAACGGTTTAGCAATGCGTAATTTCATGATGCCAGAGCTCACTTCTATATCTATGTATATGTATACCGTTTTCCAAAATAACAGTATACATTGACATTTCAACTGACTATGTGGGTATTTTAACCACTCAGATACGTAAGCGGATATACACGATAATATAACGATAGCAGTCAAGTACAATAAGCGCGTTTTCACATCAACGCATGTGTTTCCACAGAAAGCATTATAACTCCGTTATTGTTCTGGTGACATCCCTAAAACAATAAATAGAAGGTCCATTATAAATCAAGCTGCACATCCCTTTTCAAGTTGTCCATAGAAATCCATAAAAAGACCTATTCTGTCAGATACAGATTTTACCCCCCAAATCGCTCGCGCGCCGCTAGATATTGTTATTTTTTTATTAAATATTCTTGTATGAAATGATAAAAAGCGAGGTTACTAAATTGTTTATTATACATTTATACGATAGAATAAGTATTGTTTTTTCACATAATCCGTGATTTTAGTACCGTTTTCACATAAAAACATCATGTGAGTCATTTTTATATTTTTTTATGTTTGCATTCTAAATTTTAATATTTACAAAATGTTAATATTTATTTACAATTTGAAAGCTTATTTCGTAACCTTTCAAAAACAGTTTTTAGTATTCGGCTACGTTGATTCATTTATAGAGCTTTAATTATTGTGAAGCGGAAATAACACAAAGTTTTTGTAAATCTGACATTTCGCTTAAGACGAAAAACATTCATATTCGTGATAGATCGGAGCGGTTAACAATGATTGTACAATAATATTTTGAACTGGCCAAGTAGGTAGAATTGTAATAATCCTTTTCTTTCTCCCAAGTAGGGCTTTGTAGGGATGGATACGGACAATGGGAGATGAATACATTGAACAGGACCTTGGGAAATGGATTAGTCCCAAAGCAGTTTCAATACTAAACAGGACCATTTAAACCATAGGTCCTCAACATGGGCGATAATGCCCCCTTGGGGGGCGTTTTAGATCTCAGGGGGGCGGTAGAAGATCAAGAGAAAATTGGGGGGCGTTTCAGACTTTCAGGGGGGCGGTAGGAGACCCAGAGAAACGCATCCCACCCAGTGGCGAATTATACCTAAGGCAAAGTAGGCACGTGCCCAGGGGCGCAAGGTTTCAAAGGGCGCACCTAGGATTTTTAAACAAAATTATAAAATTAATTTTGTAAGTAAGTATGCACCTACTTCTTGAATGAAAAAATGAATTGTAAAAATTGAATTGAAGTATCTTGGATAACTACCGGAACTACATCACGCCGTGCTGAGCAGAGAGGAAAGAACACAAAACAACTCTGTCTCGACACACCCCTTGCTTCATTCACGTTCGTAAGATTCGTAAAAATATTTTCCCTTTCCCATTATGCCCCCTCTGTTGTGGCAAATGTAACCCCATCGTAGTATTCTGGTATCCCATTATGTGCCCTCCGCTGTGACAAATGTAATCCTGTTGTGATATCCCATTACGCCCCCTTCGTCGTGGTATCCCGCTATGCCCCCCCCCCCCTGTTATGGTCAATTGCTGTTTCGGATTCACGAGTTAGAGTAGGGGGCGCTAGAATTAATAATTTTCTCAAAGTGGGCGGTGGGCAAAAAAAGGTTGAGAATCTATGATTTAAACAAAAAAAACGAAGGGAGAGGTTAGCTGTGGTCACCTCGGTGGATTCTTCATGGGGCCTTCAAGGAACCCAAAAACGGGGACTTCTGAAGGGAAAACCCTTACCGCTACAGGGGATCCATACGCAGAAAAACAGGGACTCTCAATGATCCGGAAACAAACTTAAAGGAATGAGGTGAAATGGGAGATAGTACAATGTCTGTGAGTGTGTCTAGAGTCATGAGTGCGCTTAAGAACTATCCGTACACCGTATCCGCTTTAATACATATTATTGGAGTTTTACCTATCATTAAAACTCTTATTATGTAGTGCCGTTCCTTATCCACAATATTCCTTAGTGAGAATTGTCTGCTATCGTCTGGTGGCAGTGTTGATGCCAATTGTGATCATCTTCATAAAGAAGCGCCGGTTGGAGGTCTGCCCTCACAATGATCGCTTCTCCTTCAGTCTCCAGAAATGGAGGACCTTTGGGGGTCTGCCCCCCTCAGACGAATGATTGGTTTAAACAGGTTTGTCAAGGATGACGAAGTCCCCGGCTCCTGAATGTCTGCCCTCACAATGATCGCCTCTCCTTCTGTCTCCAGAAATGGAGGACCTTTGGGGGTCTGTCCCCCTCTGGCGAATGATTGGTTTAAACAGGTTTGTCATGGATGACGAAGTCCCCCGGCTCCTGAATATTGGACTGCCTTATTTCTTTTTTATAATTTATTTATTTATTTATTTTTATTTATTTATTTTATTTTAAATGCACATTTACAGTTATACACAACCAATAATAAACATACATTGTATTTTATCAAGTAATAATAGCGTTTTTGAATTTTTGAATATTTAGTTGAAAAATATCTATATCAGGGGATAGGTAGTTTAGTAACAGAATCATTTTTCCGAGCGGCATTACTAATGGTAAATTAGTTCTGCATCTTGGAACAACAAAAGTTCTGTGTCTGCGCGCTCTTGTGAAGTTGTCGGGGACATAAAACTAAAATTTTTGTATTATATCGGGAATACAGATGTTACCGTTTAAAAGTTTATATGCTGTTATCAGCAAAGCAGTTTTCCTTCTATCGGCAAGGCTATTAATACCCAGCATGCCGGACAAAAAGGCTGATGGATATAGCCAGGGATAATATCCGAAATCTCTAAGATATAAATATCTCAGAAACTTCTTTTGCACTTTCTCTATCATTTTAGAGTAAGTTAAATCCACTGGTCCCCATATTACCGAACCACTTTCCAAAATGCTACGTACTAGACTATAGTATAGCACACGAATCGCGGCCGAGCTGCAAAAATGTCTGGAGTTGCTTAGCACAAATCCTAGCATTCTTAACGCTTTGTTGCATATCGTTTCTATGTGGACGTGAAATGTTAGGTGCGTATCAAATGTGATTCCCAAATCTCTCGAAATAACAATGTGCTGAAGAGATGAATCAGACATTTTGTAGTTATAGTAAATCGTTTTGTTTGCCTTGGTGTAGCACATAATAGAGCATTTCTTAATATTAAATATTAATTTATTGGTGTGACTCCATTCGACGATAGAATTTATATCACTTTGTAGCTGCAAGCAATTTTCTAAAGATTTTATTAAAAGGAATAGTTTAATGTCATCCGCGAATAAGAGAAACTTAGAAAATTTTATGCAACGGTAAATGTCGTTGATAAATAGCGAGAAAAGTAAGGGTCCAAGATTTGACCCCTGCGGAACTCCAGAGTTTGTGATGAAGTTGGAAGATTGGAATATACCATAAGTTACGTATTGCTGTCTGTTTGAGAAATAACTTAAAAATAGATATAGAAGTTTCGCTGAAAATCCAAATTGGTCGAGTTTATTTAGGAGAATAAGCGGATCTACCGAGTCAAAGGCTTTTGCGAAGTCGTTGTATGACACATCTACTTGATTGTTACTATCAAGAGCTTGAGATATGTACTCCGCAAAAACCAATAGATTAGACACAGTAGATCTGCCAGACCTAAAACCGTGTTGCTGGTCAATTATAAAGGGTTCAACTTGGGAATAAATGAATTTGTGAATTATTATTTCAAACAACTTAGCTGGAGAGGATAGGATCGCCACTGGTCTGTAATTAGAGACTGAAGCCTTATCACCAGTTTTATGTAACGGTGTAACTTTGGAGATCTTCCACAAGTCTGGGAATATTCCGGAGTTAAGTGAGATATTATAAATATACGAGAGAGGTGTTAATAAGGGTTCAAAACAGCCCTTTAACACGAATGACGGAATAAGATCAGGTCCAACAGAAGTTTTGGCTTTTAATTTTTTAACAGCCGCGGTAATGTCAATGTTTGTGATATTTGGAATATCAACATTCTGCGCTATTAGTGGCGTATTTTTTCCCGGAATAAAAGACTTCAAGTCCGCAGCTTCCTTACTATAAGTTGATTTAAAATAGTCTGCAAATGCTTCCGGAATATCTGCTCCTGAGAAAGACTTATTATTCCAAGTAACATGGTCAACAAACCCGCCATCACTTCTCTTGGACGAGATATACTTCCAGAAAGATTTGGGATCACATTTGATATTTTCTTCAATAGAATTAATATATTGTACATGTGCTAATCGAATACTGCGTTTTATTTTTGTTCTAAGTAGACAAAACATGTCTCGTTCACTCACCATTCCAGTTTTCTTCCATTTTTTGTAATGTTTGAATTTGAGTTTTATGTCGCTAACAACCTCACTAGAAAACCATTTAGGATATTTCCTACCATTCTTCGGAGTGCGCTTAATTTTGAAGCACATATCAAAGTATTTATAAATTATGGAATAGAAAAAGTTTGTCGCTAAATTAACATCATTTATGTCCTTCAACGGTTGCCAATCATGCGATTGTAAATGGCAATAAAGTGCCTTAAAATCGCCATGTTCGAAGTTCCATCCTCGCCTAACACTATTATCAATATTATTCAAGAAGTTTCGTGTTTGACAATTGGTTGTGTTTTTGTTCGGCGAAATCTCTATACATAACGATGGATGATAAGCGTCTTCTTTGACTAGTGAGTATAAGGATTTGTATACTTTTAACTTAATGTTGCTGATTACTATGTCTAGTATGTTTCCCTTCACATTTGTAATCGAGTTACTCTGCTCCATTTGAAAAAGATTCATAAAATAAAGAAGATCCATTTGGGTGCCTTTGTTACTTGAATTAAGATTAAAATCGCCTATTAAGACAATTTTTTTATTAATTAAAAAATTGAAGTTCTCTGTAAACTTACGAAAAAAATCTGTATATGTTTTATTTGGCGAAGCCGGTGGAATGTACACAACACATATGTAAATAACACCAAAATCATTTAGGCATGTCTTTATCCACATATTCTCGTCTTCAGTTTCCAGATAGGTAAGTCTCTGGGTTAGGGTGGCGCGGTCACGTCTCGCGGCTAGCAATACTCCTCCTCCCCTTGAATGACCCGATGTTCTATCCTTTCTGAATACGTCATACCGTTGATCGAAGAGTTGACTATTGTAAATGCTGTCATTAAGCCACGTCTCTGAAAGTAGTATAAGGTCGTTGTCCTGTATCGTCACACTTTGAAGAAAATCTTCGGTCTTGGATCTTAATCCCCGCACATTTTGATAGTAAATTGTGCAAGGGAGAGAATTCGATTTTAGGGGGTTCTCTAGTCATTTCGGGGCGGCATCTTCATTCGGTTTGGGCCGGTTTTGGTTATTATCAACTGGATTTTGTCTTGGTTTTAAGTATCGATAATGTCTTACCGGTACTCCTCGAGGCCATAAATCTTCTTGCAAAAGTTTTTCGTATAGATCCTCTGTTACACCTATACGGAAAGCTGCGTATTCTTGAGAATGTGCGATGTATTTTTCAATTTCACTTTTCGTTATCTTGTTTTTTTCTAAGTGCGCCCGGATCTCTTCTACTGTTGTATCCTTTAATATTCTAGATACAATAATATTCTTTATCCTTGGAAATGCTTTTACACTTGAAGACTTATCGGAGTTCCCGACAATCAAGTTCTTCGCTGTCCGTTGCCTGCGTTTAACGTTAGTCCATTCTTCCTGATTAGGAGCGGTTTTCGATTCGTGCTCGGAAATTGGAATGTGTGGTTCCGTCGCGTGTGTTTTGGGGATGGCGCCGCTAAAAGATTCGGTTTCAAATTGACTGGCGTTATTTTTAGCTTTGGTGGCCGCCCTAGTTCGCATCCTCTCCTTGGTTTGTGCCGCTGCGGACGGGTTAGCGGGTGCGGTGTGGGGGGCCGGGGGGGCCGCTACGTCAGCCCAGCGCTGAGTGGCGAGATTCGTAGGTAGAACATTTTTGGAAGGTAATAATATTTTTGGAAGGTATTTTCATTCTGCCAATTTCCTTTTTCCAAAATGACCTCTATTGAACAGTTTTCAAACCACTGAAGTGAAGCCACTGCCGACCTAGTGCTCCCCGCAGAAGCCTCAATACCAGCATCTCTAAGTATTGTCTTGACCCATCCACCGATAATTGTTCTAGAAGCTGCTGTGGATAAACCGGATGTGGATAAAAACAAGTTATCAATATTGGGTGCCTCTTGTCTCCTGTCCTTAGAACACACAGCTTCTTCTTAAGCCAAAATACAGGATCGGTGGATTGATTTGATGAGTTTAATCTCCATCCCGATTGTTGATAAATGCAGGCCATAAAATAATATGATCATCCATATCAATAAAATGTTCCAATGTTAATCTCAAAAATGTCAGATCATGTACCCTTCGTCCTGAGGCTAACAGGAGTATGACTGCACTCCTTCTGGATGCTTCAAATAAGGTTATAGTTTCTGGATTGTTAGTCTGAAGCCAAGAACATATCTGTCTCGGGTCCCATATTGTATCCTGTTGCACTTTAATCGAGCTGTTTAATATTCCCTTCATTATTTGCTTCACCACAAGATGGTTACTTAGTCTATTTTCATTATTTGGATTGCGTAAAGTTGAAATAGCTGATTTATGCAAAGCTATAGCGCTAGGAGCTAAATTCAGCGATATTTTGAGATGCGCTAGAAACTTTGCCAACTGGGCTCCCATTGGATCTTTGAAATTAATATGGTTAGATGAACACCATCTAATCCATGCTGCTTTATAAGAAACTTATGTTGAAGTTCGCCAGCTGGATTTTAAAATCACTCTTTCTCTATCAGACCATCCTTGCAATGCATCATCCCAGCTCCAATTTTCCACACTTGCAGTTCTAGTTGAAGTATTTGCTGGGGATGGGAGCCTGTGGTGGTATCTATCAGTATCTCTTGTAGATTCTTGATCTCCTGAGGTAGGCACAAGGCTCTCTGTTTCAAGTCTGGTAGCCAAAATACTTTCGTCCATTTGGGAGCTACTAGCAGATAAATTCCTGTGGAGTTGTTCAGATGAGCAAGCACTCGGGGAATTAGACAAGGAGGTGGAAACACCCATGCCAGAGGAAAGTGCCAAGGTCTGCCGAAAGCATTGTGAAATATCGCCACTTTGTCTTTCCTGTCTATGGATACATATTTGTCCACTACATGAGCCGTGTGAGAGGCAAACAGGTCCACAGTGGGTCTGCCCCAATGTGAAATATCTGTTCTGTTGCAGGAGGTAGAAGGTGCCACTCCAGCAGACGGGTTCCTCGGGACAAATGGTCCGCAAGACCGTTGTACCGCCCTGGTAGGTAGTGAACTTGCAGGGTTATATTGTATTCGTCTACTAGAGACAAAATCTGAAAGGTCAGATGAAGTAGACTCAAGGATCTCGTCCCTCCTTCGTTCCTCAAATAAGCGAGAACTGTTCTGTTGTCTGACTGAATTAGAACGGTAGAATTCCTCAAACATTTGTTCTGGTATTTCAAGGCATTTAGTATGGCAAACATCTCTTTCGAGTTGCTGTGCCAATTCTGCTGTTCTCTGGTCCAATTTCCCGCAATCGGAGTATCGTCCACTTGAGCACCCCAGCCATGATCTGCTGCATCGGTCGAGAGGAACTGAGAGGCAGCGGGAACGTGTAGTGGCATAAAGACCTTTACATTCTGTGCCCACCATGATATGTCTTTCATTACGGGTTCCTTTATGAGAATTCTCTTTCGTATGGGAAGTTTCATCATGGATCTCTCACTAAGGAATATTCTGGATAAGGAACGTCACTACATAATAATTATTGCGTGCTACGAATACACTTCACCTTGAAACTAGGCTGCAAATTTATAAATTCGATTGTTTGTATTTAAAGTAAATTTCTTTTAAGAAATTGGTTTAAAAATTAGGTGCAGTCAAAGATATTAAAATATAAGAGATGTGCTAGTTTTTACTGGGTGGGACTGTGTTTCCTGGCGTCGCCGATATTGTTAACCAATACTACTGCACACCTTAAAAAAATCAACTAAAAAGTATTTCAATATCTTTGGGTCATTGGCCGTAGGTGACTTTGTGTATAAAGTATGCTGAAGTATATAGGTACCTAATATTTAATATAAAAATCTATAGACTAGTCCAGGGGTCTCCAAACTATGGACCGCGACAGCTAATGATCAGTGTCATCAATCAAGCCCGCGATAAGTTGTTATGAAAATAAATAAGCACTAGTTTATTTTCAAACTCAAGGAAGTACTGAGATTATTTTTTGTTATTAATTGTCCATGGTCGATATTTGGGTCGACAGAAAAACGGAAATGGTTGAGCACTTCCCGGCGGCGGCTGTTCAGGGCAGGCGGTCAAAGTAAATCTGCCATGTTTGAATTTTAAAAGTGTGATCAGTTATCACGGTACTTGGATGTATCCATGGGAATTCATTATAAAAGTTATAAAAGTAATCTGCAGTAAAACGGAGTGTTGAAACACGTAAAATTATGCGTCCGGGCGTGACCTTGCCTAGCCGACGACTTCGATATAAATTTAACTGAATCCCATCGTAGATGGGCAATCCTGCTCGCCTCGCGAACGATGTTGGCCCAAAACGCCCGTAGACGCTGGGTTTTGTCGGCCGTGATGAGTATTTGATTGGGGACAGGCTTGAGAACATTCCCCCCTGATGTTTCCTCGTGAGAGGCTGACTGGAGTACAGCCGCATCATCAATCCATCCTCCCGGAGAGCCCTGGGCCGGTTTTCGTCCGAGCGGGGTCTGAACGCGTTGCCCGCTACTTGCTGAGGGACCAAAGGCTTGGTCCAGCTTTCGTCCTAGGACGGACCTCTCCAGGGATCATCGCCACGGCATTAGATAGATAGAATAGTTTCAAAGCATTACGGTCTGGTCGGGGTAAGCAGTTGTTTAAAATTAATGTATAATATATTTACCTTTCACGTAAAACTTTAATGAGTACAATATATGTCTCCTTATATACAAAATAAATAACAAACTCATACATACAAACACAGAATTCATTAAAACGTCCCAAGTACACAAACATTTTACAAAATAACATACGTTTAAACACCATTCATACTAACTACGGTCAGTACCGGATTATCCTTTAGGCAGAGTAGGCAACTGCCTAGGGGCCCCGCATCGGCTGGGGGCCCCGCGAACTGAGAAAAAATGACTTGCGTCAATGGTTAGCAAGTACTTACTGTCAATTATAGTGAGCAACTCCGGCACCGATTTTGGAAAAAGTCAGTTTTCAAGATATTTTAATTTTTTTTATTTATTAGGAACATTTACAGGTTAATAACATTACGTGCATTAAAGAACACAACAAACTGTAATAATTAGGTTATAACCCAATAACTAATGTTCACATCATGCACAAATAAAAAAAGTCATTAATTAAAATAAATATTTAAACGCAGTTGTATTTTACTTTCCTTTTATTCATTAAGCAGCATTACTTAGTATCAATGGGGATGTGATTGTAGGTGCATAAGTTGATGTAATTTTACAAGTTTTTTATTCAATTCACACGGGCCTTTGAGTCTGGGCCTCCAAAGGCCTCCATGTTCCCTTGATCAAATCCTAAACAAGGCTTTAAGGCACCAGGACACTGTAAAAAAAGTATTTTTTTAAATTCATTTTCTGATAGATGTATTTGTTACTAAGCTATCACCAAATGTTTTAAGGAAATTCGTAAAATTGGCGGAGATACAGCAGTTTATATGAAACAGTTTTAAACAGTTTGTATGTTGAATTATCCTTCAGGAAAACTTTGAACGCGTTTTTCTCGATATTACGTTTTTCAACCTGGTTGACAACATATTAGAAAAAACATACATCCGATTTGCACGCTAAGTCTTTCACTGTGAGAAAATCTAGTCACTATGGAACCACTTAGGGATTTTTTTATAAAGGGTCCCCCTCTATTTTTCTTTTATGAAATGAAAATTTTCCATAAAAAATGGAAAATAAAATTCGATGGTCCGCATTTTTTTCTTTTTTTTTGATATCTAAAATCCCCTACGTGGTGCCATAGACACTAAATTTTCGAACAGTTTAAGACTTGGTGCATGTAAATGGGATGTATAGTTTTTTTTTAATATATCGTCAATCAGGTTGAAAAACATGTTAAAAAAGTTTCGAGAAAAACGCATTCATAGTTTTGCCGAAGGATAATTCAACATACAATCTGTTTCAAACGGTTTCATATAAAATACTCTATAGCCGTCAATATTACGAATTTCTTTAAAACATGGTGAGAGCATTTTTAACAAATGCATCTTTTAGAAAATGAAATAAAAAAATTACAATTTCTTTTTTATCGTGTCCTGGTGCCTTAAAGCCTGGTTTAGGATTTGATCAAGGGCGTTTGGAGGCCCCAGGACCAGAGGCCCGGGGCGGGCCGCCCTTTCCACCCCCCCCCCCCCCGTTAGTCCGCCATTGGTAAAGGGGCCCCGAGACGTGCATTGCCTAGGGGCCCCGACATGGTTAATCCGGCCCTGACTACGGTAAGCAATCAATTAGTTACGAGGGGGGCAATTTATATAATTGTCTTCCAGATGATATCAAAAACGAAAAAAGTGTGTGCAAATTAAAAAAAAAATTATTCATGATTATTCACAAAAAACAAAGTAGTGAAAAGTGAAAGTGAATAATATTGTTTTTTTTTTTTTTTTTTTTTTTTTTTTTTTTTTTTTTTTTTTTTTTTTTTTTTTTTTTTTCATAGGAAGCAATTACTTTGTGGTTAGACATTATATTATAAAAATAAAACACAAACACTTTGTATTTAACCACGAATTTATTATTGCATATATCGACCGGTTTCACTTCGACCAAGCTTCTTCAGGATATAAATAATAACTAAATGCTAAGACAGAGTTATGGCTAATATATAAGAGTGACAGAGGGAGAAAGAACAAAATTAGAGGGAGACAAAGTATTTGACATTCCACACAATACAACATCCCAGTAAATGAAAGCAAATCTCTTATTAGTAATTTACTAAATAATTCTAAATTGCCAAAAGATTTTTCTAATGATCTCTCTCGTCTGTTTAATGTCTGCTTAAACCAAAATTATTTTAAATTCAACAACATCATCTATGAACAAACTATGGGATTGCCGATGGGGTCTCCAACGTCACCGTTGGTAGCTGATATATTTATGGATAACCTAGAAAATAACATTTTTTCTTGCAAATCCCCTCTCCTCAAAAACGTGCTAGTATGGAAAAGATACGTAGACGATGTGCTTTGCATTTGGTCAGGTACGGATCGACAATTAAATTCCTTCCTCCAGCTTTTAAATTCATTTCACACTCAAATACAATTCACCTTAGAAATAGGTATTAATGCTTCTTTAAATTTTCTGGACCTTACAATCACTTTGTTAAATAATAGACTTGATTTCAACATATACCGCAAACCAACATACACAGACATAACCATCCACAACACATCCAATCATCCAATCTCCCACAAACACTCGGCTTTTCATTCAATGGTTCTCAGATTAGTTTCTGTGCCATTGACTGACAGTAATTTTTCAAAAGAATTATCTCTTATTCAGCAAATAGCGATAAACAATGGCTATGATCCGGATTTAGTTAATAAAATACTTAATAAAAAACTAAAACAAATAGCTACAAATAAATTCCTGTATAAAAGCACCCCGGATAACAATAACGATACACTAAATTACCATTGGCGTAGGATTTTATTTATAAATAACTTTTCTAACCTAAGTGTTAAGAACCTTCCTTTCGATATAAAACCGGCTTTCTACACAAATAATAACCTCGCCAAATTGTTAATTAATACTAAGGACAAAGAAGATAAGTTAAGCTTCTCCGGTATTTATAAACTTAGCTGCAGTGATTGTCCTGCGTTCTATATTGGCAAAACAGCACGTAATGTCAACATTAGAGTAAAAGAACATTTACGCTGCTTAAATGGAAAAGGTTTCTCTGAGCTCGCAAACCACTTGATCTCAACAGATCACACATTTAATAAAATTTCAGGAACTCGCATCTTACATAAAAATAGTATAGGTATAAAACTAGATAACTTAGAAGCTTTAGAAATTAGGAAATCTTTAAATACAAATATGTCAGAATACTTACTCAATAATCAAATTAACTTATCAAATCAAAAAAATACACCCTATAGTCCTATTTTTAACTTATTTCCCGCAATCCATCCTAACCCATGATATTATTTATGTGTTGTAGCGTGATTCATTATTAATATTATCATATATCGAAATATTGTCCTTTAGTTAATGTAAAATACAACAAACTTTTTAATATCTCATAGATTACAGTTAACTGCTGTTTGTTCATTTACTTGTGATTATGATGTGTATTGATGTTTCCCTCCCAGTAATTGATTATTGTATTGTTGTCTCCCTCCCACTGCTTGATTATCCACTTTACCTATGTCAAATACTTTGTCTCCCTCTAATTTTGTTCTTTCTCCCTCTGTCACTCTTATATATTAGCCATAACTCTGTCTTAGCATTTAGTTATTATTTATATCCTGAAGAAGCTTGGTCGAAGTGAAACTGGTCGATATATGCAATAATAAATTCGTGGTTAAATACAAAGTGTTTGTGTTTTATTTTTATAATGAATAATATTGTTTGGTAATATAATGTAATGTAAATGTAAATACTGTAATCTAATGTAATTTAAGATTATGAAATGTAAAAAGTACATAATTCAATATTCTAGTTAAGTAAGTGAAAATGTTATTTTCTTTTTTACTGGAATAAAAACTTATGAAAAATAAAAAACAAAAAAAACACAGAATGATGGTAACTCGGTTTTATTTACTTGCTAGGTAAAGCCAGCTATTCTTGCCTCGCTTGCTAGGCAAGTATAATATCGAACCAATTGAGGTTTTACCTATTTCCGCGTCTAACCACCAAATGTCGTCAAGTGTCGCAGTTGGGACAATATAGTACAACACAATATATTACCCATTAATAGCCCATTATATTAGCCTATACTCGTTCAGGGCGCATATTCGGCGACTAGTCTAGAAATTATAGATTATGGCAGGAAAATTAAAACAGTTTTGGCCCTTGGAACTTACTGGAGTAATCAGTATGGCCCTAAGGCTGAAAAATTTGGAGACCTCTGGACTAGCCGGCGACCGGCCAACTCAGAATGAAATCAACTCAGAAACACCTCGGAAAGATCATTAAGAGTGATGATAAATTGAAAAAAAAAATTGATTAAATAGGTTAAGTTAGGTTAGGGTTACCAGCTATTTTAAAATTATTTTTTCATAGCTTTTAATGACCTTTCTGAGGTGATTCTGAATTGGTTTCATTCTGAGTTGGCATGGAACCGTTACTATTAGTTCTAAAATTAAATTAATTAAATAGATATTCAAAATATATTCAACGCATCAATCGGCTTCAGTAATTCAAAATTCAAGCCTAACTGTCAAAACGGGCTCGCGAACAAATCTCTAATAGGAATTATTCCACGCATTTGGGTTGAGCTATTTTGTGCACTATGCATTAAAGACGTTTTCTGCACGTTGGATGCTCCCATGGATGCTAAAGAACGAAATGCGCATGAGCGAATATCTCAATTTTCTTACATCGTACATACGGAATGAAGCAGAGAATCCACCTTGTTCCTGAATTCTTTGCTAGTGTTGGTACGTTTATGCAACGTTTGACACACGAGGAAAGAGAATGGTATTTTATATGTATTTCGGCCCGGTCCGCGCGTTGCGATTTGTTGTTTTTGGCTTCTTAGGTTGGGACGTGTGGTTTGGTTTATTTATGGTTGGGACGCAGTATCTACATATTTCTGTTTACGGATAGAAAAAAATAAGCCCAAACTTTTTTTAATTCGGAATAAATAAATAATAATAATTATTATATTTATTATACGCCTTGAAAGGAAGGAAGGGCGGCATCCACAGTATTTATGGTGGGACCAAGCTTGCTTTGGGTACGGTACATGAACGCATGAATACATTTCAAGTCGACACAACTTTGGGAGTTGGTAAAGATTGGAAATGTAAAGGACTGATTGTTTCACGATTTTTATTGTTGCAAATGTCTCACATAGGTAAATTGGCCACACACTGTCAGATAGGGAAAGCTACTTGGATATGTAGAGGAACAGAGATGTACACAGTTTCGTCAACAGCACCTGCTTCCATATTTAACCTTTTCTACGCGTCAAAAATATGAAACACTTCGTTCACACGTGGGGCTATTTATCATTAATCTAATTTATGGCTTTAAACAATAATCACGCATGGATTTTAATATTTGTTTTAAACAATAAATCACTTATGTCTTGAAGTATTTTTTCAAGTGTAAATTAACATTCCGAACATCAATGGCACTCTATAAATCTTCGACGCTTATCTCAGTGTATAATGAAACGTTTGGCTCAGGCCGCCATATTAATATTTCAAGGACAACACGATAAGCATGTCAGCATGTCGGAGTAAAGCTCTTCAACTGTGGTGCGATGTCTGGACTGGCTGGTTGCGTGAAATATTGACCACACTTAAAAAGGGTCGTATAATGGAAACAACTGCAGCTTCGCAATTTTTATCTTCGTCGCTTTCACTAAGTTCAAAATATGAATATATTTCTATAGTAGCACTAATTATTTCTTCGTCATTAAGACCACGACCCTACATTTTGTATGTTGGCAATAAAAATAATTTCAATTATTGATAAAAAGTCAAACGTGTACAACTTTTTCTAAAGAGTTATGAAATCACTACACTTTATTGTCCACTAAAAACACTCTTAATCACTTGTTTTGGTTTGAAAATAATCTAACACTGACGAAATTTTATATTTCTACCACAGTCTGAAAGTATCTATAGTATATTTATAAAAAAACTTATTTTTAAATATGATAAATCAGATAAATGTCACATCCACGAAAAAAGCAAACAATAATTCGATATAATAATGTATTGAAATATGGAAGTTATGAAATATTTAAGGCTATTAATAGGCTCTAAACTTTTGTGGAATTCCCATGTTGAGCATGTGAAATCGAAAATTTCCACAATTACCGGTGTACTGTACTGACTCCAAGGTCTTCTCTCCATATCTCTACTACGGGCCACTTACTATGCGATGATTCACTTCCATCTGAGTTATTTAGTTAGTATCTGGGGCACTATTACTAAAAAACAAATATCAGAAAAACAGGTGATTCAAAATCGAGCTATAAGGAATATCTACCATCTACCGTGGGATACACATATCAAACATATATATTCAAAGACAAACATACTTCCTTTTACGGTTCTACCTAAATACAATATCACAAGTGAAATATTACAAATCATACATAGATCCTCACACACTAACATCAGACCAGCCTTTAACTCAGACATACACCAGCACAAAACACGATCCCAAAATCAAATACATTTAGCATCATCTACCCACACAACTAAACTTGTTATTAACTCATTACAATATATTGCATATAGACAATACAATGCATTACCTAATGAAATAAAACAATCAGTAGCTAACAAAAAAATATTAGTTAAAACGCTTAAAGAATATTTCCTGAAAATGTTTTTAAACCAGTGAATATTGGCTCGCCTTCATACGTTTGTTTTTTATGTGTTGTGTGTATGGATGTCTCTCAGTATTTCTAAAATCTCTATTCTTGACAAGGCATTTTTTTCCTTTTCATGTTGTATTTTTTAAACATGTAATATCTGTGTAAAATGTACTTATATCTATCTGTCCTTCCCGTAATGATTTTTTTTTCTCAACTCATTGGGAATAATGTGTTACTTACCATGTTTTTGTAATACATTATAAATAATTAAATAAAAAAATGTATTACTCGGCGGGCGTCTCCGCTTGAGAATCTTATAAGTGCAATCGCGTGTGTAAAACCGCGGGAAGAATTCAAACGGATTCATTTTGAGTTGGGAGGTCCCTTCAAATCTCTGTATTGTTGATTAGGATACGTATTACGGATAAATATCGCAAGATGTAGAGTAAAGATTCGAGAATTTTTGGGAGTATAAATTTTACCATATTCAAGTATGTTTCGTATACATAACGCTGGAGAAACTTTGCGGCGGACCGACGCGCCGCCCGCGTACAGGGCATGTACGGTGCGGCGCAGTGGTGCGCTTTCCGCAGGGAAAGGGTTAGAGTAAAACAAATTTGAACTGAGTAAGTACGAACTTACCTATGATGATATAAGTTTTTTTTTCTGTTTTTTTTAGGTCACCAAAATAAAGATGTTGGAACTACCCTGTTACCCACAGTACCCGATGTGGACGAGGAAGATCGTATAAAACTAACAAACTTTATTATGAGTGTTCATTCTTATGCTCTTACTGGACCAATTCAGTATAATTGCTCAGTATGCAGTTACACGTCCGAACTTGAATCAAGATTAAAAACCCACATGATGTTTCTCCATTCTGCAAAGTTACGACCGCGCGAGTTTCAACGGAGTTTGCGGGAGAAACGGTTTCAGTGTGATTCGTGCAACTATACAACTAGATTCAGACAGAGCATAGTAGAGCATCTTCGTAAACACTCCACTGAGAGGCCCGAACTGTGTACAATATGCGGGGTCTTTCTTCGTGACAAGGGAAGTTTAAGAGTTCACATGAAGATTCACAGTGAGGTTAAACCGTATGCATGTAATGAGTGCAGCTACACTTCCATACAAAAGAGACCCTTGATCACTCACATTCTGAAAAATATACACTTGGGGAATAAACGCTGGCGGAATAAATGCTCGGGGAATAAACGCTTAGGAAATAAGCACTCGGGGAATGAACGCTTTTTATGTTATCTTTGTGGTAAATCGTTTACAGTGAAAACTTCTTTAGAAATTCACATTCGTACTCACACTGGAGAAAAACCGTATTCGTGCTGCTTCTGTAGCTTCTCGACTAATCACAAAGATTATATAAAAATTCATAAGAGGACTCATACTGGAGAGAAACCGTTTACATGTGATGAGTGCAGCCGTTCATTTATGGTAAAAAATAATTTACAAACACACCAATTGACTCACTCGGGGGTAAGGGCCTTTTCATGTGATAAATGCGACAAGTCCTTTGCTCTGAAATGCACTTTAAGAACTCACATGTTTACCCACACCGGAGAGAGACCATTTGCTTGTGATCAGTGCGATTACGCCACTTCACACAGATCCACATTGAAATACCACCTGCTCTCTCATTCCGCATAGAAAACCGTTTTCGTGTGAATAGTGCACTTAAAATCCACATCTTTTCTCATGCCTACATATGTTAGGAATACTTGTAGTCAAGACTAAATTTGTTTTAATCTATTCCAAATATGTATTTTTTAAAATTAAAGATTACTTTTTGTAGGAATAAAAAATATCAATATCCTCTATTAAACTCATACATGCATTTCTTTATTTAAACTTATACATAAAGGATAGTAATTCCAGAGATTTTGGGAATCCTTGTTGGCAATACAAAAGAATAAATAATCTATCTAACCAATTGTACATTGGTAAGACAAGAGATCCTGGGTTCGAGCCCAAGTTGCGACCATTACCTTTATATTTTTCTGAGTCGTGTTCTTTTTCATATGTTCATTTAGATTTATTAGTATTATCATATTCTCCAATGATACATGTATTACATTAATGGATATAACCTACAAAAGTTATTATAACAAAAGTTATTCCAATAAAAATTGAATTGTACATTTATTTATTTATTTTATTTGAATACTGCACAAGAGTCCCGAGTGCACAGAAATGCTTGGAGGCAGTGAGACTATGGCATCCCCAATTGGGGTTTGATGTGAGGCTGAAGGTAAGTGGGGAGGGGAATGATATGGGGAAGAAGGTGGAGAACTACCCGGCTAATAGATCTACCCACCAAACATGGCTAAAGCTAAAGCCATTTCAAGCAACATGCAAATTCTGAATTGTGGTCTTATACCAGGGCGATACTAGGAGTATCTTCCACTCTGGAATGTGACGCAAATAGATATTTTTTTAAACGATGAAATTGTGAAAAAACAAATTAAATTTATTTGCACTCGCTGGGATTTTAACCCGTGACCTCCGGATTTTTTTTTTTTTTTTTTTAACTTACGGAGACGGTTTACAGTTAGTTCCCGTGAGTACTTAGGCCATAGGCCCATTGTACTATCTCCCATTTTACCTCAATCCTTTAACAATAACCCTTTAATGAAGTTCACCAGAGTTGTCATTGGATATGTGGCTAAGTCTTCTGGTTCCACAATGTGTCTCCCCAGGTATCTGAGCCTAGTTCCCACCAGGGCAGGACATTGGCACCACAAGTGAATTGGAGTCTCTTCATCCTCTTCATATTTTCTACATCTATTGGTGCTTTCCACTCCCAATAGCTGCATGTGTCTCCTGAGATGGCAGTGTCCCGTTAGTAGTCCTACCAGTTCCCTCAGCGAGTTTCTATCCATATCGAGTAGTTTCCTGGTCCGTCTGGGGTCCGGTCCGTTTATGAGTACTTTGGATTGCCTCATTCCGGGTGCCCTCTCCCATTCCTTCCAGTGCTGGGATTTGACCCACCTCTCAATATGTAATTTCGTGTGGCAAGCTGCTACTCCTACGGCCGGCTCGGATCCCGCAAGTGGTGCTTTCGCCCCTTTCCTTGCTAGTTCGTCAGCCCGCTCGTTGCCCTCAATACCCTTATGTCCTGGTACCCATATCAGTGTTATTTTATTAATGGTAGCGAGTTCTGTAAGAACAGTCCTGCATTCCATCACCAGTCTGGAGTCGCATCGGTTACTTTCCAGTGCCAATAGGGCTGCCTGGCTATCAGAACAAATAGTTATGTTCTTATTCCTGTACCCGATACGTATATTCTCCTGTGCGCAGGCCATGATGGCTTTCATCTCAGCCTGAAACACAGTGCAGTGAGTTCCTAGAGGTATACTGAGTTGCCTCTTGGATCCCTGTAGACATACCCCGGCCCCCGTTCCTTCCTCCATCTTGGACCCATCTGTGAACCAGATTAGTTCCTGTCTGGAGGTTGGACCTGGGACCATGTCCCACTCTTCCCGGGTGGGGTACATCACATCAAACTGCTGTCTGAAGAAGTATTCAGCTTGTTTGCCGTCCTGCTTCATTCCAGCTGTCGGGCTAATTGCCCTCAGTCTTGTTCCGATCTCTGTATGACTGTTTTTGGGCAACTCACCTCTCCAATGACCTTTGCATTTTAACCTGTAGGCTGCCGCCATCGCCGCCCCCTCTATTTCTAAGTTTAGTGGGGGTAGGTTCAGCAGCACTCCCATGGCTAGTATTGGAGTGGTTCGCATAGCTCCTGTGATTCCTCTGCATGCAAGTCCCTGTATGTGGTTGAGTGTGGCCATCACTGTTTTCAGTGTTGTTCTCCTCCACCAGACCAAGGCTGCATGCATGATTCTTGGTTTTACAACGGCTGTGTACAGCCATTGCATCATTTTGGGTTTGAGTCCCCACGTTCTGCCGCAGATTCGCCTAGTTGCCCACATGAGAGCACAGGCTTTTCTGCCCACAGTTTCCACCTGGTTTTTCCAGCTCAGTTTGGCATCTATAATGACCCCGAGGTACTTAACCGTGTCAGAGGGTTCTACCTCCTTTCCGTAGAAGGTTGGATTGCTCCATCCCTCTAGTTTCCTTTTACGTGTAAAGATTACTAGTTCTGTCTTGTCTGGATTGACCGACAGCCCTGTTTCTTCACACCATTCTTCCACTGTTGCCAGTGTTGATTGTATGAGGCCTCTGGATGTGTCTGCATCCCAACACCTTATTATGGTTGCGATGTCATCCGCATACCCTTGAGTATACAGGCCCCTGTTGTTGAGTTTCCTGATGAAGTTGTCCACCACCAGGCTCCACAGCAAGGGTGACAAGACCCCTCCTTGTGGACACCCTCGCGTCACCAATACTCTGAGGTTCACCTCACCCCTTTCCATTGTAAGAATCCGACCTGAAAGCATGTTCTTCAGCCACCTTCTGGTGGTTTTATCGAGTCCATGTCTTTCTGCCGCTTCATCGATGGATTTAATAGAGGTGCAATTAAATGCTCCCTCTATGTCCAGGAAGAGTCCTACTGCTAGTTCCCCGGTTGGACCTCCGGATTGATAGTCGAGAGCCTTATCCCTTTACCATGGAGGCCGTCTCTCTGTATTTATACGTTTTTTTAGTTTTTAAAAGAAAGACACACATTCTCAGATTACGAATAACCTGAAAATATTTGAAAATCTTCTACCACCACCACAGAAAGTGGAAAATGTTGCTTGCGTCATGATGGAGGACTTAGCCAGTCGAGGAATTGAATACGCGACGCCCGGGTAAGACCCAAACGCGAAGCCAATTCAGCCATCGACCAGTCATACACAATTAATATTTTTGCAAAGGCAAACCTTTGTCGAAGGCTGTATTACTATGTAAACATGCGAACGCCAATAAAATATTGGAAAATCATCTTCATAAAATAAATATAAGTGGAAATAATTTGCGTACCTATATTTTATTATATTGGAATTCCACCATGAATAATTGTCAGTTTCAGAAATAGAAATTTTCGTATGCCGTAATCGTTTTAATACATAATAATTAATGCATACTTTATGAATACACTTCGCCTTGAAACTTTGCTGCAAATTTATAATTTAGATTGTTTGTATTTAAAGTATTAATTTTTTTAAGAAATTTGTTTAAAAATTAGGTACGGTACATGACTGTGTGCACTTGTAGTCACAAATATTTTGAGAATCAATTTGTGAACTGTAATCAATAGTTTTAAATACATTTCAAGTCGACACAACTACTGTGGTTAGTAAAGATTGGAATTGTAAAGGACTGACTTACCCTTGTCTTCTGATATTCTTGTTGATTAGAATATCTTACCTCTTTGAGGGAAACTGACAGTATTCACTGCACAATTACAACAATATAAGGGATTTCTTAATGGAGTCGATATTAAATTGCGTTGAGAGAGTTGTCCATGGCTTCCTTACGCCCTTACCGGAATTGTGGTATCTCAGTGATAACACATATAAAATAATTATAACCTAGTGTAGCAGGGAGCTTTTAAAAATAATGTGTATACATATATTGAAGTGAACTAATACTGTCAAATATTTGCCATTGTCAAAAACTTCATGAAAAATTTGATTAACATCATATTTACTAACATTTTTGTCCTTCAGTTAAAATTTTGGGGTAAAATAAAAAATCAAAAGTTCGGCTAAGGGTTAATAGAATGATTTTTATTGTTGCAAATGTCATACATAGGTAAACTGGCCACACACTGTCACATAGGGCAAGGTACTTGGATATGTAGAGGAACGGAGATGTATACAGTTTCGTTAGCACAGCACCTGCTTCCATAATTAAAGAAAACAAATTTGAACTGAGTAAGTACAAACTTACCTATGATGATATAGTTTTTTTTTCTGTTTTTTTAGGTCACCAAAATAAAGATGTTGGAACTACCCTGTTACCCACAGTGCTCGACGTGGACGAGGAAGATCATATAAAACTAACAAACTTTATTACAAGTGTTCATTCTTATGCTCTTACTGGACCAATTCAGTATAATTGCTCAGTATGCAGTTACACGTCCGAGCTTGAATCAAGATTAAAAACTCACATGATGTTTGTGCATTCTGCAAAGTTACGACCGCGCGAGTTTCAACAGAGATTGAAAAAACTCATCGTCCAGAATTCTGGGGAGAAAAGGTCCGGGGAGAAACAGTTTCAGTGTGATTCGTGCAACTATACAACTAGTTTCAGACACAACCTGCAAGAGCATGTTCGTAAACACTCCACTGAGAAGTCCCTACAGTGTAAAATATGCGGGATCTTTCTTCGTTACAAGAGAGGTTTAAGAGGTCACATGAAGATTCACAGTGAGGTAAAACCGTATGCATGTAATGATTGCAGCTACACTTCCGCGCAAAAGGGTTCCTTGATTACTCACATTTTAAAGAACAAACACTTGGGGAATAAACGCTTAGGGAATAAGCACTCGGGGAACAAAAGCCTTTTATGTTATCTGTGTGGTAAATCGTTTACAGTGAAAAATTCTTTAGAAATTCACATTCGTACTCACACTGGAGAAAAACCGTATTCGTGCTGCTTCTGCAGCTTCTCGACTAATAACAGAGAATATTTAAAAATTCATGAGAGGATTCACACTGGAAGGAAACCGTTTGCATGTGATGAGTGCGGCCATTTGTTTACAAACACAAAACATTTACAAATGCACAAATTGACTCACTCGGGGGTAAGGGCCCATTCATGTGATAAATGCGATAAGTCCTTTGCGCTTAAAGGCAATTTAAGAGCTCACATGTTTACCCACACCGGAGAGAGACCATTTGCTTGTGATCAGTGCGATTACGCCACTTCACACAGAACCAAATTGAAATACCATCTGCTCTCTCATTCCGCAAGGAAACCGTTTTCGTGTGAATAGTGCAACTCGTAATAGTGTACTTAAAACCCACATCCTTTCTCATGCCTATATGTGTTACAAATACTTGTAGTCAAGACTGAATTTGTTTTAATCTATTGCAAATATATATATTTTTTTAAATTAAAAATTACCTTTTGTAGAAATAAAAAAAATATCAATATTCTGTGTTTAAACTTACACATTCAGTTCTTTATTTAAACTTATACATAAAGGATAGTAATTCTAGAGATTTTAGGCATCCTTGTTGGCGATACAAAGGAAAAATAATCTATCTAACCAATTGTACATTGGTAAGATGAGAGATCCTGGGTTCGAGTCCAGTTGCGATGATTGCCTTTTTATTTTTCTGTGTCGTGTTCTTTTTCATATTTTCATTTGTTAGTATTATCTTATTCTCCAATGATATATTACATTAATGGTTCTAACCTACAAAAGTTATTTCAACAAGAGTTATTCCAATAAAAATTGAATTTTACATTTATTTATTTATTTTATGTGAATACCGCACAAGAGTCCCGACTGCTCGCAACTGCCTGGATGCAGTGAGACCATTGCATCCCAAATTGGGGTGTGTTGTGAGGCTGAAGGTAAGTGGGGAGGGGAATGCGATGGGGAAGAAAGTAGGGAGGTACCTGGCTATTCAGATCTACCTGCGAAACATGGCTAAATCCATTTCAAGCAACACTTAAATTCTGAATCATGTTCTTATACCAGGGCGATACTAAGATTATCTTCCGGTTGTGAATGTGCCACAAATTTCTTATATTATTTAAAATGATGAATTTCTGAAAAAACAAATGAATCAAATAAAATTTAATGCGCTCGCTGGGTTTGAACCCGCGACCTCTGGATTGCTAGTTGAGAGCCTTACCCTTCTACCACGGAGACTGTCTTTTTGTATTTATTTTAAAGAAAGAAAAATTTCCCTGGTAACCCATAACCTGAAAATATTTGAAAATCTTCTACTACCACCACAGAAAGCCGAAAATGAGTTTATCGCGAACAGACAAAGGACTTTAATTTATAATGTGTAGAGGCATACCAAATAAGCTTAATATTAAAACAGGTATGTATTTTGTAAAAACAGTTTTTATTGCAAAATTTGTATTTGTACGGTATAAAGTTAAGGTGTGGAAAATAATTCGCCGCAGGACCTATTTCATCTTTGGGGATGCTAAATGGAGGGTATTTTTAGGAAAGGAAGGGAAGGAAGTTCTGGGACGAAACCCAGAACTGCTCAGCCAAACATCAGAAGACAAATTGCATAAAACAATGTGCCATGTTGATATCATATTTTTTAAACGTTCAATAATTTAAAAAAATATTTTGGAAAAAAATAAAAACTTTATAATAATATTATTTTACACAGATCCTGATTCACTGTTTTTTATTGTAACCAAAAATGAAATACTGTTTTTTGAGAGCAGATGAAGGACTTTTTTTTTTAAAAAGATGGTTTTTTTACAATTTTTTTTTCTGTAAACTCTAACAGCCTTACTCATAATGAAACACTACCACGACTCTGTAGAGTCGCGGTAGCTACACAGGGAGGTACACTACACCGATCAGAATAAAAATCTTTACTCATCTTCATAATATTGCTCGACAGCTGGATTATGGGTTATGATTTTTTTTACGGTAGCAACACTCAGCTCCAAAGCTGAAAAACACTGTCAATTTGGCATTTCGTGGCGTGTTGCCAACTTCACGTTTATTCGTACGTCAAAATATATATATTTTTTTTTGATTCTACGGATTCTTTCGTAATGCTCTAACAAGCTAGGGCTTTCCAATACCCTTTCATGTTTCTAGATACTAGTACTACGGCTCATTTGGCCTTTTTACTATTACCTTCTGAAGGTCGTATTTATTTGACTGAATTTAAGTTACAATTAATGTCATCATGAGGAAAAAGTCTTTACTGGATAAAAAACCTCACGCAAGTTGCAAAGCAATAGGGAACATAAGTTCTGAACTTTTTCTCAAAATTTTACATTTATTTTTACTGAATGTAAGTATTTTATTTTCTTCAGGTCTGCGTCTCGTCCTTGGGGCTGGTTCTAGTGCCTATGTCTAGTGGGATAAATAGGGAAGAAAACATCATTAATCTCGGCTCGATCTGCGTTGGTTCTGACACCAACGCCCATCGAGCACAAAAAATCCGAGTAAACTCGCCCACTCTACGCCACTGGATGCGCAGATGGTGTGCGCGTGTTTTGGTCGGCCAGCAGTACCGTGCCAAGCTTGTCCGAGCGGGAATGTGGAATGTTGTGGTAGGTCGGGGATGTTGGTAAAGGTCAGGAATGTCGGTGGGTATTTGCCGATGATATTTGCTGATGGCGTCTGTCAGTTATCATCTGTCATTTCGTCATCGCTTTCTTCGTCCTCAGGAATTTTCAATATCAGGTGTTTTGGTATCTTATGTTTGTAGCGGAAAGGAAGATCATCTGGTGACTCGTAGTTGCCCAGCCCTTTGATAAGCGGGTTGTTCTTGTTCAAAGTTCTATAGAATTGCATAGTCAGTAGTTGGAATGCATATTCTTGAAGAGTCGGGATTTCTTTCCTATCGTGTAGTTTTTGTAGATTGGTGTACCTCGGGGTATTATAAATGATTTTAATGCATTTGTTCTGGAGGACTTGAAGTCTCCAGTAGGTGGTATTTCTGTCAAAATATTATTCGACGGGATTGTTTTGTGTTTCGCGTTTCAAAAATAACTAATAATGGATAATCATAAACAGAAATCGGATGAGGAAACAAAAATTAGTAGGCGTAATAAGAATCGTGGTGACGTTGAAATGAGTGTTATAAAAAATAATAATAAAAAGCCTGCTTGGTTATCGATTTCGCTGATTTGTTTCACAAGAATGCAATTATAAACACTCGTTTCTACCCCGTTATCGTATGGCACAGAGAACTTGGAGATCAGTAGATACTTTGCCACCCCGTTTATCATCGTACCAAGGCAATTAAACGTCTGACGTTAACTTTTGTAAATCTATATTTAGACCTAAAATCTCCTTCCGTAAGTGCCGCAAATTGATCGAACCTTTTTTTGCGCACGAATGCCGCGAATACGGTCAATATTTGCCAATGCTCCATTCAAAACGTCAAGATTCTCTAAAAGTTTGCCATTTCGAAAGTTACAACGCCGTGGTACTGAGTTAACCCTGGTGACCGTGTGGTTTAAATTCTGACAGCTACTAAATCTCCCGTACAGCGACGGGGTAAGAAAACACGGATGTGCGCGATTGACCCACCATGTTGAGTAACAATTTCACCTACCCCGGTCTTGCTCTTGTGGTTGTATCTTATTTTGAGATTATGAGTAAGACTGTAAAAATACCACTCTATATGAAACTTAAAAAAACATATAGGTACTTTATAAACGTATCAAAAAGGCTACTGCCACTTTAATTTTTTTCGTTTGATGTAAAAATAATTGCTAGCTGCGTAAAAAGTGTAACCGCAAATTTAAAATCGGGTAAACAAAAGTTCAAATTTAAAATTGGGTAAACAAAAGTTCGGGCTTATTTCCAAAATCGAATATTATGTAACACTATTTAGTTAAGACGCTTTTAAAATTTTCTTTTCTGCGCAGGGTCTGGTTATTTCAATGTGCACTCTTCGGCGATCAACTGATGTCATAGTTTATTTAACCTTTAACTATTGACATTACATTTTTGTTACACTACTATTGAGGACGTGCGGTCTCACAGACCGCTATATTTAAAGGCGGGAATCTATCTAGTTAACCACTCTGATCTATCGCAAATATGCACTTTTTACGTCTTGAAATGACAGATTTACAGAAACTTTGTGTTATTTCCGCTTCACAATTAAAACTCTATAAAACAAAACATTTCTGAACGTAGCCGAATACTAAAAATTGTTTTTGAAAGGTTACAAAATAAGCTTTCAAATTGTTATATTAAAAATAAATATTAGCATTTGTAAATACATATTAAAAAATTTAGAATGCAAACGTAAAAAAAATGTAAAAAAGAATCACATGATGTTTTTATGTGAAAACGGTACTAAAATCACGAATTATGTAAAAAACAATACTTATTTTCTTGTATAAATGTACATTAAGGGTATTCTCAAAATATTTTTAGAAACTTTATGCCGATAGATGGTGCTATTTTAAATATCGTCTAATAAAACACTTTTAACACGTTATGCTTTTTAATATTGAGATGAATTATTGGTTCGCGAACGTATATTAGTAATATTAATCTATATAAAAAAAAAAATTGTACCTATAATTACATAATCGTAGAAAACGGGTGAAAAATACACAATTTCATTGCAAAAAATATGCACAAAAGAGATTTTCCACAGCTCCGCGCGCGTTGGTAAAGAACATTTTTATTTACCCAATCAAAAAACATTCGCGAAAAAGATGTATTTCAAAAATTTTACGATGTTTTGCATGCGTGGAAGAGAGACGCGAGATAGAGGTTTGTTGTATTCAGTAAATTAAATCAACGCCTGGGAAGATTGAATAAATTTATAAAAGGAACCGGCTGGGAACAACGGCATGTGTGGCGGGAGCTTATGTTAACTGGACCTTTTTTTAGAGGCCGCTTTTGCTAAACGGGCATATTCATAACAAGCGATGTAGGTACATACCTACTCATTAACCATGCATTCTCTCGGTTGCTTGCTCGCTAATATTTCGTGAATAAGTCAAAAAGTTACATTTAATTCTTACATTTCTATGGGGCGCATTTATCAAACCAACTAAGTGGTTAGAATTGCCAGATGGAGAAACAAATTTGTCGTGTGCTCAAGTCAGGATACGATGGCTTTCCATAACAACAACACAACAAACTGGGATTCCACATGATCTATTTCATAGAATCTATGAAAAATATCGGTGAGAACCCGATTTCTGTACAATAGAAACACAAAATCGACTTCAACTTTCGTTCTGCGAAATCTAACAATTTTTTTTTCTGTTATTGTGATACCAACTAACATTATAGTATAGTGTCTCTTGAGATCATTTTTCGCAAAAAACGGCGCAATCAAGCGAATTAATTATTTGGGAACAGTCAGTCGGAATAATAGAAGAGATGTGCATGAATGTGAATAATCGTATTCTTCACATTCTCAACTTTCAACTCTTAGTTGTGACCCATCATCTCAGCGAGAAAACGGGGATAGATAATTAGTAAAAATTACACAATTGTTATAGAATGTAATAATTACTGCAGAATAAAATAATTTAATTATTAAAATTAAAATAGTAATTAAAATATTTATTAGTAATTAAAATATTTATTATTTAATTTTAATTTTATATAAATTACTACAGAATGTACCTAGAAAATGTGGATATAGAGCGAATTAATGAAGAAAGTACCTAGGTACCTAGTATAAGAAGAATATATGACGCAAATATGAATGGTAGAAGAAGTTGGGGACGCACAAGGTAGACATGGCACGATCAAATGAATCAGATACTTGAGTCGGGTCATGTCAAGAGTCAGAATAATAGAAGACTATGTATGAGACGATGTATGAATGTGAGTGAGGCAAATAGTGTGTGCCAAGACCGAGTTGTTTGGCGGTCCGTCCTCACTGCCTTCCCCTGCGAGGAACCGGCGTTATGGTTAGTTAGGTAGTTACCGAGAAAATATTTGTAAAAAATTTGTAACTTAGTCCTGGATCCACTCTCTACCTTCGACCAAGTATGCTCTCTAATAATACTTTTGATTCTTATAAAGAGCACGCCTCATTTTTATGGAATAACAATAATGCGTTGTACAAAGTCGAAAAAAGCTTCAATTTAAACTCGTGGCAGACAGACGAGAATCGGACAGAATGTAGGTACCCAGCTCGATCTATGCATTTTATTGTTTAGCAAGTCTCAATAACAAAATAACTAGGCGGGCGTCTAGTGATAGTTGGAGTTTTAAGAAAGTTCTAAATAATTACAGTCGTTCTCACTATAATTATATAGTTAATTTGTCCTTTTTTACTGCGTGCCAAAACCGCAAATGTTCCTTGCGCCGAGTAATACTGGAACATTCATAAAAAAGCAAAACGAACATTATATCAGAATAACAAATCGCGCCACGCAAATTGACATTTTTACTACAAATATACTGACCACTTTAACACCATAGGAATGGCTTGAAAGCGTGCACGTGAAACGTATGGCTCGCACATAGGTTTGTCTCCTTCTAACGCAGATTAGGGCATTTTGGCTAGCAGTTTCTGCACAAAATAATTAATTTTGTTAATTTAATTACTGGGTTATTATAAGTGATAGAACTGTGAAATTTTCGTTCGCGAATATTTCATTATGAGTATTATTTTTCGACATTAAAATAAATAAAATATTATCTGTAGTTTTCAAATGCGGTTGAAAAATAGATTGTATGGGAATGGTCACATCTGTTTCACCTTAAACAATTTAGTCACCTCACTTTTTTATCATTTCATACAAGAATATTTAATAAAAAAAATAACAATGTCTAACGGTGGAAGGCGATGTGTCAGTCTACCATGTATCTGACAGAATAGGTATTTTTTTTGTATTTCTATGGACAATTTGAATAGTGATGGGTAGCTTGATTTATTATGGAGCTTCTACTTTTTGTTTTAGGGATGTCGCTAGAACAATAACGGAGTTATAACAATTTTTATGGAAACATACGCGTGAAAACACGCTTATTACTTGACTGCTATTGTCATATTAACGTGTATATCTGCTTACGTTGCTGAGTGGTTAAGTAAGTATTGCACCTAAAATTGTTTTTATTTATTTACAGACTTTAACCAAATGTAAATTAAAGAAGACATTTTAGTAAATATATATTTATTTTAAACTAAAATCTAACCATTTAACAATCAAAGGCACTTTTCAGTCATTTTTACTCGAGATCACTTTGTAGGAACATTATCCAAGGAAAATTACTTTTTCAGTAAGAATAAAAATTATTTTACAATAAAATATAAATAAAAAAAAAATAAAAAATTAACTTCTTAAAACAAAACATAAAAATTTTGATAAAGGCCTAACTTGTGCATATTTATTGGCAGTCTTTGCATAATAGCTTAGAACATTGTAGGCATATTACATGTGGATTACTACGTGTTTTGTCGGATATAACTCTTGCTATCGAGTCGGGTAAACTGGCACTCCTTTCAGTCTTGGACTTGAGTGCCGCTTTTGACACGATTGACCATGATTTCCTGATTAAACGATTAGAAGAATCCTTTGGCTTAAACTGCGGTGTAAAAGACTGGCTGATATCTTACATGGTCAACCGCGTACAAGCCGTTAAAGTGGGGAAAAACCAATCTAAATATGCAACCCTTTCATCTGGAGTTCCCCAAGGGTCTGTTCTGGGCCCACTTCTCTTCATCCTCTTCACAAATGATGTCGCTAAAATTATGGAATCATTTGGTCTTCTATCTCACTGCTACGCTGACGACCAGCAAGTTTACTTCTACTGCTTACCAGAGGAAATAGGCAGTCTTAAAACTCGCGTAACTGAGTGTCTAGAAGCAATCACGCGCTGGATGACCTCAAATAGATTGAAACTGAATCCTGCAAAGACTGAGTTTCTCTGGACAGCCACAAGCCGACGTCAGCATAATATTGATAACTCCCCAATAACCATTTCAGGAAGTGACATCACTCCAAAAACATGCATAAAACTACTAGGTGTCAATCTGGACGCAGATTTCTCCCTTAAAACTCAAGTGAACAAAACTGTAAGTACGGGGTTCTTTCAATTAAGGCAAATTAAAGCAGTACGGAGAAACTTGACAACAGAGGCGACTAAATTACTAGTCAATTCGTATGTTGTTTCACGTCTAGATTATTGCAACGGAATGTATGCTAGTCTACCGAAATATCAAATCAACAAATTACAATCTGTGTTCAACACTGCGGCAAGACTCATCACCGGCGTATCTAAATATTCCCATATTTCTGAGCATCTCAAAAATCTTCACTGGCTCAAGTGTCCTGAAAGAATCCAGTTCAAGCTCTGCTGGATGGTATTCAAATCCCTTAACAGAATGGCTCCGGCTTACTTATCGGAAATGTGTATTCCAGAAAATTCCAATTCGCGACAATCAACCCTCAGGTCAGCAGCAACATCCGCTATCGGAAGGTTGAAGGAACCAAAGCGCACACCAGATACTAAATTCGGTGAGCGTGCTTTCGGAGTGTCAGGACCTAAAGCCTGGAATGGACTGCCACACGAGTTAAGAATGATCACAGATTCAGCGGAATTTAGAGCTAAACTTAAAATTCATCTTTTCAGACAGTCGTATCCATAAGTAAAAAAAAAAAAAAAACACCTTTCAACTTCAGCTTCATGGCTCGCGACATAGTAAATAACTAATTTTGTAAAAATAAAGCAAATTCTTACAATTCTCCAGTCTTTCAAATAAATATTAACTCAACTTTGGCATTAATCTTCGTATAAATATAAATGTAAAACCAACAGTGATGAGGGTAGCAAAGGTAAAGTCATGCAATGTTCAGTGTTTTGAATATATTGCCCTCCACGTGCAAAGTCGTACCTTTCCCAAGCATAAACTTTCTAATAAAGTGTGTTTTTCGGAAGTGACCTGCAGGTAAGTATGTTTTTGTATCTTTCTGTAAATAATAAAATTAAATAGAATTCATAATGAATTGTAAAGCGCCCTTGAGGTGATTTTTCACAAAAACGGCGCTCTACAAATTGTCCAATAATAATAATAATTATTATTATTATATTGGCTGTTTACAGCCTTCACAAGTGAAAATCCTCTTTCTTTTTATCTTAGGTGTGTATAGTTTACTTGCAGATGTACTAGGTTGAAAGTTTTTTGACATTTTTAATTAATAAATCTAGAACAAATAAAATCAATGAGTTTAATTTATGACACAAACGTGGACGCGCGGTCCCACAGACCGCAATCAAAATATAAAGCCAAATTAATCACGCAAAATACAGCCGGCGGAGTAACCTTCACTCTCGACAGTCGTTTTGCCACTAAAAGCGAAGCTACTGAGGCGGACAGACGCGTAAGGTACGCGGGAGGAGAGGGGCACGCGATTCACAAACTGCAAGTCCACACTGCACGTCCATGTTAAAGCATTCTAGAACCTCCTAGCGCCAAAAAGATGTCACGTGGTTTGCATCTAGCTCTTCAAAATGATTTCCAGATTTTACATTAAGGCAAGTCTAATCTTTTGTGATGTCTATGATTAAAATGGACCATCCTATAATTTTTATACCCGCTATATCCGATTTTTGTATGATCTGAGTATGTCATGCTGTTCACATTTTTACGAGGAACAAGAGGAACCTAAAATTGAGTTTCAAAGCCTCCCTTGTCACGACAAAAAGCCACGTTAAAACTGCGAGTGAGAAACGAAATCCATTATGTCAGGAAGTTACCATCCAAACCTGCTATATCGGATTCAACCAATCATGAGTAGTTATTCGAGTTTCTGAACCCGCCATGTCAGGTCAGTTGAGTTTCAAAAGTCTCTATATCACAAAATGAGTATCTGACTAAAATGAGTATGCATTCTAAATTTTAATATTTACAAATGTTAATATTTATTTGTAATAATGCAATTTGAAAGTTTATTTCATAATCTTTCAAAAATAGTTTTTGGTATTTGGCTACGTTCAGAAATGTTTCATTGATAGAGCTTTAATTGTGAAGCGGAAACAACACAAAGTTTCGTAAATCTGACATTTCGTTTCAGATGCAAAACTCGCATATTCACGTTAGGTCGGAACCGTTGAATTTTACTAGACATGCATAAAAAAGTTGAACTTTTCGAAATTACATTATTCCAATTCATCTCTACATATTATAAATTAAAGTCCTCCGCCGTGTCTGTTCGCGATAAACTCAAAAACTACTGAACGGATTTTTATGCAGTTTTCACCAATAGATAGAATGATTCATGTGGAAGGCTTAGGTATATAGTTTGTCAAGCTTTTGTGTTAATTAGTTGAAATATGAGAATGTCTGTATGTGGTGGACGAGCGGGCTGGCAAGCGGGCGATGCGGATTTGATTTGTATGCAAATTAACAGATGGCGGTGTGAGTTAATTTATCATGGTTATAAAGGTTGGGTAACCATCCACAGGTTTCGTTAGCCATAGCAACCGTTAGGTCAGCTAGTTATTTAAAAAAATTCAAATGCAATTACAGTGCAATCTTGGAGGATTCAATTTGGGAGGTGGGAATGGGTATCGCCGCCCCGGGAACCTTTATTGGATAACCAACACCTCTGTCATAGGTCACCCCAAGTGGTTCGCTACATTTGGTGATTTAGCAGGGGTGCCCGGGTTCATGGGGTGAGGTTGGTCTAGGACTTGGAGGTGGATGACCAGGACACACTGAACCCTAGATTCCCACCCACCCCTTAAACCCTTTTTCTTCCCATAACTCTCCTCTTCTTCCTTTCCTTAAAATACCCTTCACACAGCACCCCCAAAGATGACACAGGCCCTGAGGGAAATTATTGTCCTCAGGGCCTCCTGTGTGGAGCTTATGTATAAAAAAAAAAACTCACTTATCCGGCACTTCAATAGACCGAAACGTCCAATAATCCGGCACCCTCCGCCCGCGCCTCCCTCGCCCTTCTACGCCTATGCGCTCCACCGCCGCGTCGTCGTCTCGCACTTCTAGCAGTCTAACCTTCAAAAAACTTACCTGTTGTTTTGAAGTGAGAATAGTGTGTAATTAAAAATGTCAAGTAAAAGAAAACACAAGACACTAGATTTGAAAGATAAAATGGATATTTTAAAGAAGTTAGATAGTGGAGAAAACATGTGCAAATTGGCAAAAAAATGTTTTTGGGCGTGCTATACACGATCCAGTAATCCGAACATTCCAATAATACGGCATCCTCTGGTTTTTAATAGTGCCAGATTAGTGAGATTGTACTGTACTTATTTATGCTAGATTTATGACAGTTTTTTGTGGTTTTCTCCAAATCAATGAAAGCTGATATAGAAATTACATGACTCATTTGTTCAAATAATCTGACTAAATTTGAGACCATTGTAAGATTTTTCAGGTCTCAAAAGACTGCGTTAGACAGGACACTAAAAATCATATCCAATTTATTATGGAAGCAATCCGGAGTTGGACCAACGAGGGAGAAGTGGATTGGAAAACGATGGGAAGGTCTGTGGACTGGAATACCATCCTAGAATGTACACAGTGATTGTCTCTTTTGATGGTACAATCAAACATTGTTATTGTCTTCATTTAGCTTCGTTTTAGGCGTTTTGTGAGTGCAATAAACGTGTTTTGCGAACTGTTCGTACTGTGCGAACAAAGAGGAGCATATGGAACACTTGTATGATAGTATTGCCGGCTTCGGCTGGATGCCATGGTCCCTAGTCATGTGTTCCAGCAACTTCCATTGGTACACCTGCAAGAGAAACGAAGCCAAACTTAATTCATTCAGTTTTTTTTGGGGTACCACAGGGATCAGTTTCGAGTCCTTTATTATTTTTAGTTTATATAAATTTAATTCTAACTAACTAACCATCAAGCTGTGCTTCATTTACATTCAAGCACCGTGTCATACACACTCTGCTACTATTTTAACGTTGCAACATAAATTAATTAAGGTTTTTTTGGGATATCACAGGGATCAGTTTTGGGTCCTTTCTTGTTTTTTTCTTTATTTAAATTTAATACTAACAAACTAACCATCACTCTGTGATTTATTCACATTCAAGCACTGTGTCATATACACTCTGCTGTTATTTAAACGTAGCAACAGAAATGAAGCCGAATTTAATACATTTAGTTTTTTTTGGGATATCACAGGGATCAGTTTTGGGTCATTTCTTGTTTTCACTTAATAAATTTAATACTAACAAACTCACCATCAAGCCATGCTACATTCAAGCAATAGTTTGGCAAATGCATTCGCCGCCAAAAACTAGACAAATCTCACCCTATGAATCAGGGCACCCCTGCTAAGTTACAAAATGTAGTGAACCACTTGGGGCAATCTATGGCAACGGTGTTGATTATCCAATAAATGGGGCGGCAGTACCCATACCCGTCTCCTTAATTGATTGAGAGCAGTTGGGACTCGTGTACATTGTTTGCATAAAAAAAAAAGAAGCCTTACTCTGCCGCAAGTAGGGCAACGTCCTGAATCCTCTGAACGAAGGGCGGCCTGCTGCATGGAAGCGGTGACCAGCCCATGGGAACCCAGTAGATGTCGCTCCAAACCCTGATCTGTGAAGAACCTGAAATGGAAACAGCTGGCTTAGATAATTGGACAGTGTTTGTAGAAGGCTAACACAACGCCTTGGGATGGTTACCCAACATTTTAACTCACATCGCCATCTATTAATTTGCATACAAATCAAATCCACACTGCCCGCTTGCCAGCCCGCTCGTCCACCACACCACCACATACAGACAGACGTCCAGAAAGAACATCCACGATTAGTTTATAATACCTAAAGAATGATTATTTTACAAAAACATATAACGATGATACATGTTCTTTAACTCGAATAAAAAATATTTTCTTATCTTCAGGTCTGAGTTTTTTTTCACTGTTTATAAATTTAAAACCCAATTATTTCGAAACAAAAAACCAAGGACATTCATCATTATTGCAGTGGATCCTTCATACATATACTGGGTGACCAAGAACGGTAGAGGGGTTTTGTTTTATTTATGACGTCATAAAGGAGCAGTGTGGTGAGGCGGGATATGGACAGCGTCGATCACTACTTCGTGGAGATTAAGTATCAATGAGGTCGTACCCGGGGGCGCATGGTGCTTTTTGCGAGCGAGCCTATTACCGAAATGTTGATTCTATAGTCAGCATTGAGCGTTTTTATCATGCGGAATATCATTCTCGTAATGTACCAAGTGACAAAAGCATTAGAAAATGGATTCGGATTTTCAAAAATACCGGATCAATTGTTCGAATTCAAAACACGGTTCACCGATCGAAGAAGTAAAGGCTTAGTCGGTTGGCAAAAATCCATCATTATCCATTCGCAAATAAAGTCAAGCACTCAATATCAAAAAAATCGTCTTTGCAGTTAATTTTGAAGAAGGACTTATATCTTAAAGCCTATAAAATCCAGGTGGTTCAAGAAATGAAGGACACCGATTACGCTAATCGACTAAGATTTGCCAATGAAATGATAGAGAGGTTCTCTAATTTTGAAAACATTCTGTTTAGCGACGAAGCCAATTTTCATTTAAACGGCTACGTTAATAAACAGAATTGTCGCTACTGGGCTGAGGAGAATCCAAAATAGAAACATCAGCGACCACTCCAAAGCCCAAAGGTCAGTCTGGGCTGCAATGTCTGCTAAAGGCATCATCGGTCCGTATTTCCACGGAGACCGACGCGGGCGAGCATTCACACCATTATTTTTTCAAAATAATTTGCAAGTTTTTACTAATCTTCGCTCAAGGTTAGCGGAGTGCCAGCAGCGTGAGGGTCGTTATTCTAGACACCACTATTTTTTCAAAATAATTTCCCATTGTCTGTAAATTAAACATAAAATACATATTTGATTATTTTTATTTTTATTTTATTCAACCATCAAATACCCTATACCCTTTTTGGACACCTTGTATAGTGTATTCTGGCATTGTGAAATTATGTGTTGCTAACCATTTATCCGATTGCGATGAAACTGTGGGGATTTGATGTGTACACATCCGCGAAGGTTCCGCGATATGTACTGGTGAGCTCTGGCTTTATGAAATTCGTATTAAAAATTGCAATAGGTAGCATTCAAATGTACCGGGACTGAATGTATGGAACACGGGAGGGAGGATGGGAATGTGGGAGGGCAGCTCACGGGACGGGGGAAGCGGGAGAGGGGAGTGGGGAGAGGGAAGGTGGAGTGAGAACGCATCAGGGGAAAGGGACGAATGGGAAAAGACACGCAGGAAGAAACAATTTATTTATTAAGTGGCATTGCAATGCATGCAAAGAACTCGATAGTCTTTGCATAGTATAAAGCAAAGCTGCTCCTGCTGTCTGTAAGCTTAGATCTTTTAAACTACGCAACGAATTTTCATGCGGTTTTCACTAACAGATAGAGTGATTCATGAGGAAGGTTTAGGTATATATTTTGTCAAGGTTTTCTGTTAATTGGTTGAAATACATAATATATAAAGGGAGTGGATTGGCAAGCGGGCAGCAGGCAGTGAGCTTGCAAGTGGGCGGTGTGGATTTGATATGTAGGAAAATTAACAGATGGCGCTGGTTATAAAGGTTAGGTAATGGCGTTGGGTTTCGTTAGCCACAGCAAGGTGGGGCCGGGTCTGCTAGTAAATATTAAAGACAAACATATGGCAACTTCATCTTAACCCTTCGAATAATAAGAAAATAATATCTGTAACCTTTTGCCTGTCAAGGTTCGCGCGCAAAATTCCTGGTTCTTGCCATGCATCTTAAATTTTCCTATTTATGGGTTATTTTTTAACCCTTTTGCAAAAACAAAAATTGTTCTAAAATCTAGATAAAATAATCTTTCCGATGTGTTTATTAGAAATCAACTTTTTTTTTTCTAAATATTAAAATTTTGATATTGGAAATGTAAATTAGCTAAAAAATGCATACCTGCAAATATTGGAATTAAAGTACTTAAAATAGAATAAACTTAAAATTTTAAATAAAGATTCCTTTTTTTAACAAAATTTTTAATAAAACTGTCACCTCACTTTTTATCACTTTCATACAATTTTATTTTAAAATTAAATGTTTGTTACGTCAAAAATTGGCTCGAAATAAAACCGTCACTTATGATCGGGTTTGTAAATATCTCAACAACATAGCTCATATAATCCTAATACAATGAGAAGCATTATTTCTTTGGCTCTCTAACATAAAAGAAATCACAAATATTTGCATGACAGGAAGAGAGATATATAACTTTTAATAATGCACGGTCGCTCTGGGACAATCTGGGTCTCTTGTTATTATAACGGCATATGATGTTTTGGGACAACTTGGGTCTCTTGTGATTAGAAGGGTTAAATTTCAAATATAAGAAAAAACCCACTTACATCATAATTACACCACCAAAACAATAACCAACCGACACTACAATGTACCTACACTACATACCACGTCAGCTCAAAGACATTTCATGTACCTAGCTCCTAAAATGTTTAACCTTCTCCCTGAGAACTTAAAAACCGAAACCCAACCACAATAGTATTTTATATACCTATCATAGTTTATAACTTACAATTAGAAACTATGATATTTAAAACTTGTTACATACTAGAATTGTAAAATTTTAATACTATTATTATCAAATTGAATTGTATAATTTAACAACTATTTCTTAAATTAATAAGTAATTTAACTACTATTACTTCCATTGAATTGTATAATTTTAATAACTATTATTATCAACCTATGTATTATTACAAAATACTAATATTATTACTTAAGTATATATAATAATTTTTTTTAATATTTATATTGAGGGATCAGTAGGATTTATCGGACCAGTTAGGATTTCATCAGAGCCGAACCCTCTGATATGAAAATATCTGGAGTCGGTGAAATATTTTCCCATTATGTTTCTGGTGGATTGACGTATTGTTCTTGTATTGTTTTGTATTTATTATACTTATATAGTGCACTTATTGCGTGAATTTACTAGATAATCATTTGTGGAAAAGTGTGTGGAAGGGTTTAGTCTTTCATTTGGGAAAGATTTAACCCGGACATAAAATCTGGAGCACCGTTAATAAAGTATATCATTATTAGTACATTTAGAAACCATGAAATATAATATTTGCAATTTAATTTAATTTTTTTAACTTATAATTTAATTTATCAACCATAACATGTATGATTTTCGATCTGTAAATTTCACCCGCCATAACACAGGGACTCCCCTAGCATGGTGAATGAAATAACACACAAATACTATACTGTTAGCAATAATAAAACGCTAAGTTAATATTTATGATGAAATATATTGTCTCCACGTTAATTGACAATAACAACATTCAAGAATCAGCAAGATTATGTTTCGCCATTTGTAAAACCAGCCGGAGCCGTTCACTGTCCGTCCCGTGCCCGTCAGGAAGTGTTAGTCGTTCCCTTCTTTACCGGCCGCCATAGCTGGTGTAGTTTCCTTGTTGGCCGCCAGAGGCGATAGCAGTACCTCTGGCGGCAGATGAGCAAACCAAACGTGTGAAGCGGCAATATTTAAATATGCTGCTAACAACACAATGTACAATATTCTTATAATAAATAAATAAAAATAAACCTGAATTGGCACTTTTCACAGTAGAGTGGGGGCCTTTTGGTCATCACCTTGGGGTGGATATTGATTTTGTGAATCCAGTAGAGATGTTTACGAAGTTGTTCCATACTTTTTATGTAACCGTCGCAGATCTCACAAATAGCAAATGGCTTCTAGAAGGAAATTATCATAAATTAGTTCAAATTGTGGCAGCCTGGATTGCAATCATGATTCCCGGCCTGTCTTTTTTATTATTTACTAGCTGGGATAACCAGCGTCGCTTAGGGAGTTGATATGAGATTGAACTGACGTTCGAACCCACGACGAATCTTGCTTTATATACCCTTTATATGTAGCCCCACCAATACAAAAAAGACTTCAAATGGACAATAATGTTCCAGAACATTCCACAACATTCGAGAGTGTTCTGGAATGTTCCACATTGACCTGGGATGTTCATGAACATTCCAGACTATTCTCGAACATTCCAGAATGTTCCGGGATGTTCTGGAATGTTGTGGAACGCTCTCGAATGCTCTTAAATGTTCTGGACTGTTCTTCAAAAGCATGTCCTTCAGGTGAAAATGGGAACCTTCTTCATAGAGGGCTACCACAACTTATAACTCCCTTGATCGTACTGGGACGCACATTTTTTTTACACTTTTATAATATATATTGATTTATGAATTATCCACTAGAGTTTAACCTCTCTGGCCTCGGGCATATTTCGTCAGAAGATTAAGATATTTCCACTTTGTATTAAAATACAATTAAATTAGGTATTTCTGAATGCATTCAAAACTAAAAACTGAGTTTGAAAGGTGATGAAATATGCTCTCAAATTTTATTAAAATATACATATAATTTTATTGATGAACGAAGTATGTATGAAGAATGAGTTAATGATGAATGTAAGTTAGTCTAAAGTCATGGTGTTTGAAAGAGAGAGTACCAAAACAGTATGCAATATAGTTGTGAATTATGAATACTTGGAGCAGGTGGATGATTTTGTGTATCTGGGTAGTATGTTTACGAGAGATGGGAAGGCTGATAGAGATATTGAAGAAGGGTAAATGAAGGTAACTCCATTAATGGAGGACTGAATTCCGTTGGCGCTAATAAAAAACTGTCAAAAGAAGCGAAGCTAGCCGTCCATAATGTAGTACTGGTACCTACCCTGATGTATGGCAGTGAGGCATGGAACTGGCAGAGGAAGGATGAAAGTAGACTGAATGCTGTAGAAATGAGATCCCTGAGGCGAATGTGTGTAAAACCATGTAAATCGTTTGGGAAACGTGGAGATCCGCAAAGAATGCAAGACTGATATAAGCGTAATGAGTAAAATTAAAAAAAGGTACACTCAGATGGTTTGGGCATGTAGAGCGAATGAACAAGGAAAGGAGTGTAAGGAGAATATATGACGCAAATGTGAATGGTAGAAAAAGTCGGGGACGCCCGAGGAATACATGGCACGATCAAGCGAATCAGTTACTTTAGTCGGGCCATGTCAAGAGTCAGAATAATAGAAGAGCATGTATGAGATGATGTATGAATGGAAACGAGGCAAGGGGCGTGTGCCAAGACGGAGTTGTTTGGCGGTCCGCCCTCTCTGCCTACCCCTGCGGAGAAGTGGTGTGATGGTTAGTTAGTTAGTTAGTTTAGCTAAAGAAGATTTCACTTTAAAAAATTCCAATGTCAGTAGATATTTTAAAACATTAATAATGTTACCTTTGCAATGGGTGACGATAGCTCAGAAGGTAATGCGGGAATTTTAAATATCGGTGGGGTTACAATTGCCGATTGCTGCATTAAGTCGGTGTTGCCACTATTGTGGGACAAATTCGACCGGTCTGGCTTGTAAACTTGCCCGTTGAAAAACACAGGAGCTCCCATTAACTGCTTTGGCCGAGATCCAGTTTTAGCCCCATCGAGTTTGGAGTTGACTAAAAGACTACTGCGTCCTTGTAACATCTGTTAATAAAAAATATATAAAAATAAATGTCTTTCTACATATGTCTTTTTTTTATATGAATATCGCACAAGAGTCCCAACTGCTTCCGTCTGGAGCCAGTGGGACTATGGCATCCCCAATAGGGGTATGTTGTGAGGCTGAAGGTAGTGGGGAGGGGAAGGAGAAAGAGGAAGGTGGGGAAGTACCTGGCTATTCACGTCTGGTCACCAAACACGGCTAAAGCCATTTCAAGTAACGTTTCAATTCTGAATGGTGGTCTTACACCAGGGCGATACTGAGAGTATCTTCCACTCTGAAACGTGCCGCAAATATACCGTATATTATTTAAAATGAATAAATTGTGAAATAACACAAACTAATCAAATAAAATTTATTTGCCATACCGGGATTCGATCCCGCGACCTTCAGAGTGCAAGTCAAGAGCCTTACCGCTGGACTACGCCGGCCGTCAAAGTTTCTGTCTCAAAGGCCGTCAGGTATGTTTCCTCCAAAGAACAAGTCATAATTTTCTTGCATCTCTCTCACACACCGCCCCGTGACGTCTCTGTAGACTCCTACAATACTACTAGCGGTGATGATAATTTTGAAAGTATGGAATATAGTTACAACGACAATATTGAAGACTGAGTGAATTCCAAAATTTCCAAAATATCAAATTGTTTTTATTCTTAAACATATAATGCTGCAGCCCTTTTTTAAACACTAAATAACAACGGTCAAAAATTAGACAAATGGTGATCGTATGTCTGCACCCCCCCCAAAGGAAACACACAATCATTATCATACATCTCCCTCACACGTATAAAAAAAAACTAAACGCAATTCCCGTCGCCGTGGCTGAGCCGTAATAAGATATATCTGTTTCCTCCAAAGGAAAAAAGTAGTACCTCGAAGGAAGAAAGAGACACATATTTTGTGTGTCTCATCTTTTGTCTCACCATTATTTAATGTGTAAGAAAGAGCTGCAGCATGAATCGTAACGGTAACAATGTTCCTTTTATATACATTTTTTTGTTTCATTTCTTCAATTCCCTAACAAAAAGAAAATAATTATTAAATTAAATTATTTTTTAATACAACCAGTAAACAACCAAGGGTCGCTTTAACATTATTTAATTGTTTTTTTAAATAAGATAATACTAATAAATCTGAACAAAAATATGAAAAAGAACAAGACAAAGAAAAATAAAAAGCTAATGGTTGCAAATGGGACTCGAACCAACGATCTCTCGTCTTACCGGGACAAGCACCTAACCAATTCTGCCACTAAGATCTCTTAAATTGTTTATATAATATTTCAAATTCAATTTTAACCATATTATCTTTGACAATTTTTTTCCCATATCTTTGGCAGCTATCATTTAAATGATAATAAATGTTCGAAGGACTGGTTTGTTTCTCAAATAAACATATCTGATTTTATTTATACTGGACACCTATTGATCTTTTTCTAAAAGTCTATATGAATATTCATTTTTGTATAAGAATAGCCTTCATAAGTTATTATAAAAGAGAGTTATAATAATACAAAAAAAAATGATTTAACTCTACTTACTGTTGTAATTTTAGGCTGCGTTGCATGGGCTGAGTCCACGTGGAGCGATATCTTCTGAGGGCCACGCGTGGTAAAGTTGCGGGCGAAGATGTTTTTTTTCGTATGAGAGGTTTCTACATGGTGAGCCATGATGAGGAGAGATTCTGAAAGGTGAACAACAATTGAAATTGTTTGACTTGAAGTATCGGTTAACACAAAGTATCGGTTAAAAAAATGCATCGGTTAACACAAAGTATCGATTAAAACAAAGTATCGGTTAACACAAAGCATTAGTTCACACAATGCAACAGTTAACATAAAGTATCAGTTAATAAAACGTATCGGTTTATACAAACGGTTACCGCAGTGTGTTGGTTAATACAAATATCGGTTAACACAAAATATTGGTTATCACAAAGTATTTGTTAGCACAAAGTGTGGGTTAATACGAATATCCGGTAACATAAAGTAACGGTTAACACAAAGTATGGGTTAACACGTAGGTTAACATATAGTATGGGTTAACACATAGTGTTGGTTAATACGATTATCCGGTAACATAAAGTAACGGTTAACACAAATATCGATTAAGACAAAGTATTGGTTATCACAAAGTGTGGGTTAATACGAATTTCCAATAACATAAAGTATGGGTTAACACGAACATCGGTTAATACAAAGTATGGGTTAACAAATAGTGTTGTTAACATATAGTAAGGGTTAGCACAAAGTATTGGTTAATACGAATATCCGGTAACATAAAGTAACGGTTAACACAAATATCGGTTAACACAAAGTATGGGTTAACACGTAGGTTAACATATAGTATGGGTTAACACATAGTGTTGGTTAATACGATTATCCGGTAACATAAAGTAACGGTTAACACAAATATCGGTTAAGACAAAGTATTGGTTATCACAAAGTATGTGTTAGCTAGCACAAAGTGTGGGTTAATACGAATTTCCAATAACATAAAGTATGGGTTAACACGAACATCGGTTAATACAAAGTATGGGTTAACAAATAGTGTTGTTAACATATAGTAAGGGTTAGCACAAAGTATTGGTTAATACGAATATCCGGTAACATAAAGTAACGGTTAACACAAATATCGGTTAACACAAAGTATGGGTTAACACGTAGGTTAACATATAGTATGGGTTAACACATAGTGTTGGTTAATACGATTATCCGGTAACATAAAGTAACGGTTAACACAAATATCGGTTAAGACAAAGTATTGGTTATCACAAAGTATGTGTTAGCTAGCACAAAGTGTGGGTTAATACGAATTTCCAATAACATAATGTATGGGTTAACACAAACATCGGTTAATACAAAGTATGGGTTAACAAATAGTGTTGTTAATATATAGTAAGGGTTAGCACAAAGTATTGGTTAATACGAATATCCGGTAACATAAAGTAACGGTTAACACAAATATCGGTTAACACAAAGTATGGGTTAACACAAAGTGTTGGTTAATACGGATATCGGGTAACATAAAGTAACTGTTAACACCAATACAAGCTAAGATAAAGTATCGGTTAACACAAAGTATCTGTTTGCACAAATTATCGATTAACACGAAGTATCGGTTAAGACAACACACATATTAACACTAAGCATCGGTTAACACAAAATATCGGTTTATAATATAATACAACACATTGATTAATACAAAGCATTAGTTAACACACAGTATTGGTTAACACAAAGTATTGGTTAACACAACACATCGATCAATACAAAGCATCGGTTAAAACTAAGTACCGGCTATATTCAAAGTAAATATAATGAGTACGATTATGAAAGGGGCGCTCAATTAATATACACGTCTTACGGGCGTGTCAGTTTGTCAGAAATGAGGACAATATTTTTTTATTACTTTTTCTAAAATTTCATTTCAAAGATTAGAAGTTGATTTAAAAAATATATATATATATATATATATATAGATTTATAACAGGGACTTTTGAAGTGTGTCAGAAATGAGGCCAATATTTTTTTCTTACTTTTTCTAAAATTTCATTTCAAAGATTAGAAGTTGATTTAAAAAACAAACAAAAAATATATAGATATCAGGGGCGTACACAGGGTTTTTGATCAGGGTAGGCAGTAATAAAATACAAGTTTTACAGATTAAAATTTCCATATTCTATCAGATAATTTCAGAATTAAAGTACGACAAACGTTTTTGAACCGACAATTAGCATTTATGAAAGACAACTATTTGATAGAAGTACATAACAACAGATGTTTTTGTCGTCACTGATTGCCATTTGCTAATTTTGTTCTAGAAAGCACTGCTTAATACTAACAAAAAAACCTCATAGAAGCAAATCCAAAACGACAGTTCTACTCTATGCTTTGTGCTTTCGTAAACATTAAATTATGTCTTGTATGAAATTAGCTCTAGTCAGAAATAATTCCTGCTTAGACCGCATTTTAGTGAGGCAATTGGAGGGCGCGCGTGTAGTTTCTAGTTACAGTTTATGCCGCGTTTGTAGCATGCCGTTTGATTGTCGCTCGCGTAGTTTCGGTTGCTCAGCTTTTTCGCTCTTATTTTTGAAAGTGTGTATTTATTTTTAGCAATAATTTTATAAATTACAATATTATTTACATGCTTATATTTTACAAAAATGGGAGGGTAGGCAGTGCTTATGTGCCTATATGGAGTGCACGCCCCTGATAGATATATAATATGTTCTTTTGAAGTGTAAATACTAAATTACCTGTTTCAAAGCTGCAAGATTCACAATTTCTTTGCCTGAAATTGAACGCAGCATTCATTTCTTTAGTAAACATAAAATCATCAGTCAAAGACATGATTGTATTTCGTATTCCTTCAATATTTCCATTCTGTGATATTTTTTCCATGTCCATTTTCTTCTTATACAATTTGAGTACCTCAAATTGGAGCCTCTCCTTAACTAAATTCTGTCCAATTTTTATGAAAAAATTTCCAATTGGACTGTCGAAATAATTTTTGGTTCCAGTTTTCCGTGTCTTTTTGGGATTGATTTTTTCATTTAGTTTTCTGGTAGCTTCTTCATCGCAAATGACGTCATCATCAAATTTTTGTATCTCTCGCTTTTCAGCATCTTAAATGTGAATTTTTTTTATATATTTGAATTAATCGAATTAAAAATACTAATATTGTCGATTGAGCGTCTGTCGTGTGTAGACTCAAAATTGCTGCGAACTTAAGCATCATTTTAGAAATTGGAACTGATTGTGTGAATAATTCAGATAAGCAATAAAGTATCCAACTATAGTATAATATTTAGAAAATTATTTTTTCAAAACAAAGACTTCTCAATTTGGCAGGCGGGAATGGGTACCACCGCCCTAGGAACCATTTGGTGACCGGCCAACTCAGAATGAAACCAAATCAGAACCACCATTGTGTGATGATAAAAAATTGATTAAATAGGTTAAGTTAGGTTAGGATTACCGGCTATTTTAAAATGATTTTTTGATAGCTTTTAATGACCTTTCTGAATTGGTTTCATTCTGAGTTGGCATGTAACCGAACCATTTATTGGATAATCAACAACTCTACCATAGGTCAACCTAAGTTGTTCGCCATGTTTGGTGACCTAGCAGGGAGACATTTTAATCTCTCAGAATTGGAACTGATTTGCCAAGAATTCAAACTGTCCTGTGATTTTTTTTAGGTGTGTAGTAGTTCTATAATAACTGTGGAACTCTCAGTGTCGCTGTGGTGAGTCATCACCATTTAGAAATGAAACTTAACCTGAAATAATGTCTTTAGTCATGGTGTTGGTGACCAGATCTTAATAGTCAGGTGCTTCCCACCTTCCTCTTTCCCATCTCATTCCCCTCCGTACTACATTCAACCTCACAACATACCCCCAACTTGGGAGCCATAGTCCGAAATGCTCCCAAAAATGGGAAATGTTGAGAGATTGAAATGAAATTAAGGAAATCGGGAAGGGGAAGGTTGGCAAGTACTGGCTATTCACATCTGGTCACAGCGCTCGGTTAAAGCCATTTTAAGCAATGTCTCATTTTTCTGAATGTTGACTTTCGTCAGGTCCAGTTGAGGGTCACATTAGGGTCATGAACAATTTATTAATTTCCAAATTTTGTGAAAGATCTACTCAAATTCTGTTATTATTCAATTATGGATTCCTTGTTTCTCAGAACAGAAATATGTAATAACAGAACTTGAACAGACCTTTTTTTACAAGCAAAGATAAAAGATCATCGCAAGCACAATAATGCTCTCCATACAATCCCATCAGACCTGTCACACACCTAAGCAGTTTATGCACTCGAAGCTCAAATTTATACGCCGTAATCTGCCGATATGCGAAAAGTTATGCTACCCACTCTCCGCCGTAATCAGGAGTGGGGGTCATTTTAATTACGGAACTGGCTAAATGGGCAGATGACGGCTGTAAAGTTGACAGATTCGGTACATAGAAATGACATTTCATGGCAGCTCTCTAATTCAACTGACCCCCTCTTCTACCATAGGAAGAAATATTTGATAGCGTCGTGTGACGATACAAGACATAAGCGCTCGCGGTTCAACATATATCTACTCGCATTTTTATCTTTGTGTGTGACACCTACATTAACCCCACACCTGAGGAAAATAATTTCCCCCAAGACCTATGTCATTATTAATGATGCTGATTTTTAATGAAATGGGAAGTTAAAAGTTATGAGGGGTGGATAGGAATTTAGAAGTCAATATGAAACAAATGTGTGAATGTTTCTCCAGCTGTGGTGCAAGATGATGGTACGAGAAAAACCAGCTGGCCTCTCCCGATCCAGCCTACCATGCATCTGACGAGGAGGCATATCACCGCCGAAGCATGAACACCCATCACCCTTGCTAAGTCACCAAACGTAGCGAACCACTTAGTTTTCAGTGCGGCGGTATCCATACTTGCCTCTCAAATTGTGAACTTTCACAAAACTTGAAATTTAACTTTGAAATTTGATGGATTGTTATAAAAAAATTTAAACGGTGGCCAATAGCCGGTTCACACGGTTCAACATTTGTTGATCAACTCGACAATTGAAAGCTAATTGACAAGTGTGAACACTTTTTCAACAAAGTTGGTCAAGTTTTTTGTTGACTAGCTAAAGTTGAAAGCCCGTCTACTTTTGATGTTCAAGTATGACCATCGCCATCTTGGTATGACTCATCGATCAAGCTTCATAGAGAATCGACGAGTATGAACACATGTTTCCACTCGCTTGGGTTTTTTCGCGGGCAAAAGTAAACGTCAAACGTGTTACCTTGTTTCTACCGTCATGGAATCCGTAACGAAAAAATATCTGAAATGGTCGGATGATTTGATGTTCTGGTTTTTGGATCTGTACCAAAGCCATCCCTGTCTTTGGGATCAAAAGAAAAAGTATACAAAAATAGAAATGCCCGTGATACTGCGATAAATAATATTATTTTTGAAATGGGTATTGTGGAACTGACGCCGACCGACGTAAAAAATAAATCAATAAAATAAATGTTGGCAAGCAGCTCGTCAAATTGTTTTTCTGTCATCCTCTAGTGATTTCTATATCCTTCTGAGTCTTCTTGGGCCATCTCTTTTAAAATTGTGTTGGATGCGCCTAATTCACTCCTTCTCATGATCCATTTTCTCGCCCAAATATGACGTTTTTTATGCTTTTTCATAATCTCGAGCTCGTCCCGCAGAACATCAGAGAGACGCACGCACTGACAATTTCAGTTGACGCCATCTTGTATGTCAAATTCGGTTCTACTTAAATTGAAACGTGTGAACATAATCTCATTCAACTTTTAACGTTCAATAAAAGTGGATCAACAAAAATCGAAACGTCTGAACGCGCCCAAAGGGTTTGTTTAATGAGAAATTTTGAATTTTGATTGAATAGAAATGTAATTTGAATGTACCTTTTACCATATATTCAAATATAATTAGTTTTTAAAAAGACTCACTACATAGCATCCTCAAAGATGACACAGGCCCTGAGGGATATTTTCCCTCACGGCCTCCTGAGAGGAGCTGCTTAAGACGAGTTTGGAACTTCCTTATCTACTTCCCCTCCCCACTACCTTCAGTTACACAACATACCCAAATTGGAGATGTCAGTCTCACTGGCTCCAGACGGGAGCAGTTGGGACTCTTGCGAGATATTCACATAATAAAAATATTTGTACGCGCGCACTTTGAAGTTATACTATTAAAAATACCTACCTTCGTTAGATTCCATGACATCAGTTTTGATTTTCTCCAGTATGTTTGATTCCAAAGCGCCTAAAAACTGTCCAATCTTTATTTCGGCAGGTTTTTCGAATACGTACGGAACCACAAATGAGGCTGCTTCTACCACAAACATGTCATCGGTCAAATTGAGCATCGCAGCTTATTTTAAGATCAGCAAAGTCGAAAACACACTCTTAAAAACTGAAAACGACACCCGAAATTGGCGGCAACCAGTATATGTCCAAAAAATTATTTCCCTAGATTTCGGGAAGCGGGGTAAAAAACCGGCGCACTTTTATGTACAGATTATGGAAATTAGACGGAGAACTTCGATTTAACAATTTATATTTTTGAAGTAAAACTTCTTTACGCACGCTCGACACTTGGGGGTAAACTGGTGAATGCGTTACGAAAAGTGGTGATGTTACGAAAAGTGTAATGCGAACGGTAATCGATTCGAACGGTGATCAATGTCATTTAAGGCACATGTTGATATGATTGTTAAGAAATCCATGGGCATGTTAGGATTTATTTTCCGTATTGGAGAGGAGTTCACCAATATCCAAACTCTCAAGATATTATACTACTCCTATGTTCGCAGTCATCTTGAGTATGCCTCTCCTATATGGAATCCTCTGTATAATATATACACAAAGCGCATAGAAGCTGTTCAAAGAAAATTTGTACATCACCTGAACTTCAAGAGACATGTGCGTTATTATGACTCAACACTCTAAAAAGTAAGAGAGACATTACGGATATGAATTACTTACACAAAGTCTTGAATGGTCATATTGACTGTCCAGCTGTTTTGTCATCAGTTAATATTAGAGTCCCGAATAAGAAAACTAGAGACAAGTCATTGTTCCATATCGAAATTGCTTCAACCAGTCTCAAGCAAAATTCTTTTTTATTGAGAACTTGCAGTCATTATAACAAAAACATGTATCGATGCTTGTCGCGTACTTTAAGCTCTTTCAAATATATAGTTAATGGAGCTTTATAATAAACAAATCATTACTAAAATACTCGTAGATTAATTCATTGTAACTAAACTAAAAAATTGATTGGCCTACGTCATCTTTGAAGTGCTGTGCGGAGGGTCTTTTTGAGGAGAGGAAAGAGTTGTAGGAGGGAGGAAACACAGAGGCCGGCAAATCGTTCCACAGCCGAGCTGTTGAACTCAAGAACGAGTCGTAGAAACGTCTCGTTCTCATGTGACAAATGTCACCCATGTACGCTGGGCGCATGTTTGGCGTGTTTCCCGACAGCTGAGGGGTTCAATTGCGCTAGTTCCTCGGAGCATCTTTCATTGTAATACCGGTAAAACAAGGAGAGCATTTCCATCTGAGGTCTGTTGTCTAAAGATTGCAATCCGTTTGTCAAGTTTTTGTGAATCTATCAAATTATTCAAGAAACAACTGTTTTCATCCTCAAAATAGGTATTAGGTTCTTAGTTTGGGTACACAACAGGGGCGTAGCTACTGCCATATCAGCCGTATCAATGATACGGGGCCCCCGGGCTACATAGGCCCCTAACGTGTGTAAGCAAAAATTAGTAAAATGTTATCCTAAATGTCACTTAATCTCGTGCTTCCCGGGAAAAAAACATATAAAAAAAACTGTCATACGTGCCTATATAGTATTCACTTCAGAAATGACAAAAGTCAAAAAAAGCAATCTCTTTTTTTCCCGGGTTAAGCGTGCGCCCAAAAGTTGGCAACATCCTACATCTGTTATTGCGGGATTCCCCCGTTTAATGATGTACAATGACAAACCACGGAGAGCAATATTTACGCGTATTATTTCATTCCAGTTCAAACGTTATTTATTTCATTGTAATACAATACAATCTTGTTCTTCTGATTATTTATTAGTCAATTAGTTTGATTTTTGAAAATACGAGTGAAAGGAAAAGAGATTATCCCCATGGAGCTTTGAAAAGAAAAAGAAAAGGGAGGAGTTTATAAAAAAAATACCCAAAATTTCTTCATTTTTTCAGCAATCAGCTTCTGTGAGTGATTTAGATTGCAATGGTAAGTTACTTACTTAATTACCGTAAGTACTACTTATTTATCTAAAAGTAGCGAAGAGTGCATTTTGTTTTTTGAAAGAGCAATGGCAACCTTCAATACATGAAAATACCTGATCACGTATTGTACCGAGCAATAATAAGGGCCCCAACTAATTTTGATACAGGGCCCTTCCAAGGCACGCTACGCCACTGGTACGCAAAGTAATTTATGCATATTTTGATTGAAACGAAACTCAGGCGGGTGTCAATGAATACAAAAAAATACAATTGTGCAGTTCACACGCGGCAGAAGTGAAACATTCAGAAATCTAAAGGAGACAAGAGTAGGGAGGCTACGTAGCACCGCACAAAGAGGATATCGATTATTATATCTCATTATTTCGCAGGCTAAGTCCTATAGATACCTATATGTGTTTGTCTCTTTTTAGTAGCATGTTCGTTTCATCGAGTTTCTAATCGCAATGGTGCTAAAGAAGTTTTCATTTAAAAAAATGGCGCCAAAGGAATCGTTTTGTATGGGAAATTCGATTGAACAAAAATGGAATTTTAATGCATCTTGCTACTCTTACGTACTTGTACACCAAAGCTAATGGAAGGTTGGCCGATCGTGTGGGGACTGCGGCCAACCCTCCGAATGGACGGACGTCAAACAGCTAATTCAGCGCCGTATCTTATCAGTTGCCCACATTGTGCAGACTATGCTTCGGTTTCCATAATATTGATTTCGATTCGTAAAGCTAAAAAAATAATGATTTTTATACAACTCTCCCGTAATAATATTGCGCAGACTGATGTATTGTGCCAACTTGCACGAACCAGCCACGGGCGATCGCCTCAGAGGCGATCCAGAGCCAATTCGAACTCCAACCTTCCAATACGAACTTCCAACGCACGAAATACTCCTCCACACAATCATCCAAACGATCCACACAATCATCCGTTTGAAGTTGGAAGTTGGCCGCAGTGTGGCCCTACCATAATATTTATCTAAATGTAATTGGTTGTTTCTCGTAGTAATTAAGTTGAAACGTAGTGTAATTTCCAAAATCCGCGCCTAATAAAAATGCGGCGGTTAGCGGAATATTGTCCATTATTTTAAATGCATTATTTGCCAATTTTCATTATTATTTCTTATATTTTAAATTGAAATGAAATATTGTTTTTGGTAATAATGAAGGTGCGGCGGAATAGGTAATATTTAGGAAACAAACATGTTGATCGTCCAGTTGATTTGTCAGATATATCCAAATTCTTTTACACATAACTGAATTCTTAACTGAAATTTCGATTTTTTTAAGAATTTTTATTAGAGTTATAATCTTTGACTAAAATATCAGTAAGTCAAAGATTATAACACTAATAAAAATTTACAATAAATACACATATAAATTTGTTGTAGACCACTTTTATTTATGAACACTCTACCGGTTTCGGAAGCACCCTTCCTTCGTCAGGAGAATATTATAACTAATAAAAATTCTAATAATCTAATAAAAATTCTTAAAAAAATCGAGTTCGAAATTTTCCTTGAACTATGCTGACTTCCCTTTTCCCTAAAAAATATTTTTCTCCCCTAGATCTTGGTTATTTTTGCTAGACATCCCAATCCTGAATGGCAGTCTTTTTTTCTTAGGCGCAGATAAAAAAAATAGTTGATGTATTTATATGGTTTTAATTGTTGTCATTGCTCTTTGGATGAAGCCGGGCGGCTTTTTGTTCATACATACGTATTCCATTTTGTTACTTACGATGTGTGTAGTTTGGTTTATTTATGCTTACGATCGTCCAGTTGTTTGACATATTCAAATACTAAGTTTTGAGACAATGAGGAGAAGTAAAATTCGAATGCTAACCATTTATCAAATATTATTTACATGTGTCTGAGTTTTATACAGGGTGATTCTACATAATGGTAGGAGTAAAAACAACATAATGGTAGCAGTAAAACAACTTTTTCAAAATTCCAACATTTTTTTTCTCATAAAAAAAGACTTGCCTACTAAAAATCCTTAGTGTGAGGTACGATCTTACTTGCTGAGAGCCTGCCGGGCACGATTGTGGCAACGTTGCATGGTTGTGCTTGGCCCGTATCGTAACAGCGGAAAATAATAAAACTAGTGGCACACGCCGGTCTAATTTTATCTTTTTACCACTAAACTACCATTAAAAGTTGGAATTTCGAAAAAAGTTGTTCATCTTTTTTACTTATAACATCATGTAGAATCACCTCCCGAAGTTAATGCACTTTAACCCCGGACACCATGTATATTAAATGTGCTATAACATTTTCATGAATGAACTACAAGCTTTTCTGCATTATAATTGTTTACCAGTAATATGATGCTTCCTCCACACCAAAGCCCAAAGCCAACCTTTCAACTTCGAACTTAGTTCGGAGATGTGGTGGTTCTTAGTGGTGGCTGCTGCTTACCCCCCCAACCCCGAATTCTGAACTCCAGAATGGCGGACATCGAGAAGCTGTTGTAGCTACGCTATATTTTATCAGTTACCTACAATAGGCCACTTGCATCACATTAAAAAAAATCCGGGTTAGGCGAATATTCTAAGACATTCTAAGACGTATTTTTTTTTTAATCGTATTTTTGAAACCCTGGCGATTTTTTGAAAATTTCAATTCGAAAAATCATACCATTTTTTATAAACCGGAAAGACGGGACATAATTTTATAGGTGCGAAAAAACAATAATCACATCTTAAAAAACGAAAATCTTCAAAAAAAAAACGTTTTCCACACGAATGGCAATACATTGTACGGGGTTCTCTTCGTAATGGTAAGCCCACACTGCGGCCAACGTTCCAACTTCAAACGTTTGGACGATCGTGTGGAGGGGAGTTCGTGCGTTGGAAGTTCGAGTTGGAAGGTTGGAGTTCGAGTTGGCCCGGGATCGCCTTCGAGGCGATCCCGACGGCCAACTCACACGAACCCGCCTGCCGCAGCTGTCCACACATCCGTCTGCGAACTGCAGGCGATCAAGACGCGCGTGCCGCGTACTATTAAAATGACGATATTATTACGGAGAGTGGTATAAAAATTGTTTGAAAACATGTCGTGTATATAAGTACATAATAATACGTACGTAATAATTATAGGCAACCTGATAAGATACAACGTAGCTACAGCTGTTCCATGTCCGCCATTTTGGAGTTCGGAATTCGGGGTCGGAGGGTTGGCCGCAGCCACCACACGATCGACCAACCTTCCAACTCCGAACTAAGTTCGGAGTTGGAAGGTTGGCTTCGGTGTGGACCTAGCATAACATCTGAAAAAACACCGCCATCTTTATAAAAAAATCAAACCAAAGGATAAGTTCGCATAGAACAAACAATAAATCTAGTGAACGTTAAATGAAATTTTTTTATTTACGTACATAAAACAGGCAATTATGCCCAAAAATTACATACATGGATGATTTAAATTACAGAAATTACAACAAAAATAGTATTAAAAATAATTAGTTACTCGTAAATATGCAAAACTGAATGACAAACAATCATAGTTAAATGAAGAATACAAAAGAATCACCAACAATTTATTATTGGCACCTGGATTTAGTAGGTACAATATTATTTCACGTCTTTGAATAAAGGGCTTCATCACAATATCAGCTTTATATGACTGATGGTAAAATATGTTTTTTTAAGTGTTTAAATGGGTTATTAAAAATGTCAATTTCATTATTAGAGCAGTGTATAGTGTTATAATGTCTTAATGTTCGTGGTAAAGGGGAGAAATATCCTGTATTTGTGTGATAGGTAGATATATAGAAAATATCTTGCAACCTCTTTGTTGAATTTCTTGATGGTGTGTTGATGTTGATTTGGGATAAAATGTTTGGTGTATCAGCTGATACATGTATAATGATGTGCAGAAGCAATAAATCGAAAAGTTTCCGTCTTCCTGTCAGAGAGTGTAGTTTATAGTGTAGAATTCGGTCGTTATACGTTCCAAATTGATCAGATAAACCTTCGCGATATGCAATAACACGGGTTAATTTTCTTTGTATGGATTCGATTCTATAATTGTGAATCTCATAATTGGGAGACCAAATAGTGGATACGTACTCGATAATACTTCGCACAATTGATTTGCATAATGTTAATTCTGCACTTTTAAAGCAATTTGTGATTCTAAGAGTTAATCCTAATATTTGTGATGCACTTTTTGAAATTGTATCTACATGTTTATTGAAGCTAAGTAAAGGGTCAAATATCACTCCTAAGTCTTTAATTGAAGTTATGTTTGATAAAACGATATTGTTAATGTACTATGTGTTTGAAAATTTGTTTCTGTTCTTTGTGAAGGAAATTACAGCACATTTGTCATAATTAAAATACAAATCATTTCAAGGGCGGATCCAGGATTTTTTTCTGGGGGGGGCACAAGGGGCGGAGGGGGGGCCCGTCCCGGGTGCCACCCGATGGGGGGGGGGGGGGTGCCACGTAAAAGCACATTCCTCCCCCCCCTGGGACGGACCAATTTTTTACGAAGTCGAAATTTGTGTTTGGGGGCGTTCAAGTATTGCGTAATGCAATTTTTGAAGATTTTTGACCCCCCTCCCCCCATGTTACGCGCAGTAACGTTTTTTATACACCGCCCACCCTACGTTAAACGTTACGTAACGCCCAAGTGACAATTTTTACCTGAAAGTCATAATTAAGTTGCGCAAAGTACTGTAAAGTCGCTTAAATACCTTTTTTCTTGTTTTAATCGCGTTTGCGGTAATAAATAAAAGAAGAGATTTTTAACTCGTGATCCATATACATGCGTATATTGCTTATTTTATTTATGCAAGTTGCTATTTATAAAAAAATTGGGAATTATTATTATTTTTATCTGCCTTGTATTCCTTCCGGATCTCCACAATTTAACAGTCTTTCCTCATGTTCCAAATGCAGTTTTACAAGTTCTCAAAAGGAAGATTTAAAAATCTACAGTATGATTCACAGAAGAGAAAAACCTTTTTCATGTCCTGAATGCAACTACTCGTGTTCTCAAAAGAGATACCTAAGAAGTCACTTGCTGGCTCGTAGTGGAGAAAATTCTCCTACTGCAACTATTTATGTACCTACTATGAAGTAATTACAACTATTCATGTACTACGAAGTAAACGAAAATCTAAAATTCACATGTTTAACCACTGTGAAGAAAAACCTATTTCATGTCCTGACTGCAACTATTCTTTTTCTCGAAAAAAAAACTAAAACGGCAATTGCTGACTCACAGTGATGAAAAACCTTTTTCATGTCTCGACGGCGACTATTCATGCGCTACAAAACGGTATCTAAAAATTCACATATCCACACTAGAAAAAAACCTTTTTCATCTCCCAACTGCAAGTATTCATGTTGTACAAAGGAACTTCTAACAATTCATTTTCTGACTCACATTGACATAAAACCTTTTACATGTTTCTACTGCGAGTATTCACGTTCTTCAAAGAGGTACCAAGAAAATCACATGTTTATACATAGCGGACAAAACCATTTTCATGTCCCGAATGCAGTTATTCAAGTTCTCGACAGGGAGATTTAAAAATCCACAGCGCGATTCATAGTGAAAAAAAACCTTTTTCATGTTGTGAGTGTAACTATGCTTATACGAAGAGAAATTTAAAAAATCGCATGTTTTCCCATATGTAGTGGATAAAAACCTTTTTCGCTGCAAATATACATGTTCTACAAAATAACAAATGAAACGTCACATATTTACCCACAGGGTAATCGCAAGGGACATCTAATCACGTGTTAACCCACAGTGGACAAAAACCTTTTTCGTATCTCGACTGCAACTATTCATGTTCTCAAAAGGGACGTACAAGAACGCACTCGCTGATTCACGGTGGAGAGTAACCTTTTTCGTGTTCTGACTGCAACTATTCATGTACTACAAAGGGATATCTAAAAAATCTTATATTTACCAACAGAGGAGAAAACCCTTTATCAGGAAATTTTATTCCATCAAAATTTGAAACTGAAGAAGTTCAAAATAGTGCGAGTAAGTTTGTTAGTAACCACATAAATTTGGAGGTTTAGAAAAATGCTTTTTTGATAAATGTATCCATCTACAATCTTATTTAACAGAGATAGCTTGAGATGGAGAACTGCCCCGAAAAACCAAAGCGATTTTGCATTTTAGGTTCTAGGACATAAAGAACTTAAAACAATTTACCCAAACATTGACGTAGCCTTAAGAATGTGCATTAAGTTTCTAATTCCTATTTTTTATTTAAATAGAAAAAACATGTTACGTAACGCGTTGTTCGACCCCCCCCCCCCCCCTCAAATGCGTTACATAATACTTGAACGGCCCCTTTGTCAACTTTAATCGGGGGGGGGGGGGGGGACTTTCCCGACCGCACTTTCCCCCGACCGTACCGCTCTCGCAAACGCTGATTGTCATATTTCATTTGCAAGTGCATGAAAGGGATGCAACGAACGAAATTCGAAATTCCGGCCAGAAATAGACAAGAGTTTGTCTCATATTTTTTCTGTTATTTTATTCATATATTTTAACAACTCTGATAATTTGATTTGCTTCCAAGTATGTACTGTGATGGAATCTCCACAGTACACAAAAATACCGTCCTGGGGGGGGCACGTGCCCCCGTGCCCCCCCCCTAAATCCGCCCTTGAATCATTTAGTGTGCACCATTCATCTAGTGAAGATAGATCTTTTTGCAAATCGATGCAATCTTCCAGTGATTTGATTTTTTTGTACAGTTTTAGGTCGTCGGCAAACAGGGAATATTTTGAAAATTTTATTCATAGAACTATGTCGTTGATAAAAATTAAAAATAGGAGGGGTCCAAGATGAGAGCCCTGCGGAATTCCCGATGTTACAGTAAAAAGGTCCGCTGAGTATTCTCCTACCACTACTTGTAGTTTTCTTTCAGTAATGTAACTCTCAAACCTCTTCAGAGTATTTCCACTAATGCCAAACATTTTTAGCTTCTTGATAAGTAGTGCCTGATTTAACTGGTCAAATGCTTTGCAAAAATCCGTAAATTGTAAATGCTTTTCGATGCTATCGCGGATGAATTGGGAGTATACACGAAGGTTAGTGGTTGTGGAATGCCGGGGGAAGAATCCATGTTGCTCAATGATAATGTATTTACTAACGTGAGCTAGTAGTAGACAGTCATATATTATTGACTCGAATAACTTTCCCACGCAGTCAAGTTTAGAAATGGGTTTATAATTTTTTATATCGCTCTTACAACCTTTCTTAAAAATGGGAGTTAAAAAAGCCGTTTTCCATTTGACTGGAAAAATAACGTCTTGTAGTGATTTGTTGAAAAGTAGGCTGAGTGGTCTGGCAAGGAAATCTCTGCATGTTTTGAAAAAAAAAAATAGGAGGAATACCATCAGGACCTGATCCCTTATAAGTTTTAAAATTTTTATATTTAATTAAAACCGTTGTAGGCGAAATATTGATCATACCGAGGCTTTCGTTATAGAAGTCTTCAGGGAATTGTGGAAAATAGTTTGCATTGGGTGGTTTGTAAGCTGATTAGAAATGCCTAGAAAAGAGCTCGCAGATAACTCGGCCTTTGGTAGCCTTTTCGTTATTTAAGTGCATCTCTTTTGGTATGTCAGATGTGTGTTTATACTTACTTTTTGCGAATTTCCAGAAAGCTTTTGGGTTAGCTTTTGTTTGATCAAGTCTAAGTGTTTATGGTAACAAACTTTAATAAAAATTTTAGTTCTGGTTCTAATTAATTTGTATGATAAATGATCTAGTTCATTGCCGTATTTTTTTTTTTTGTGAAATTTGTTTTTTTCTTTTATCAAACGAATGAGATCTTGTGAATACCACTTAGGGAAGTGTTTTTTTATTCATTCTAATGGGAACGTGAGAAGAAATAATCTGGTAGAGTATACTGTAAAACTAATCGATAGATTGATCTATTTTGCCCTGATTGATGAATTCCCAATCGATCTCACAAAGCAAGGCATTGATTGAGTCATAGTCGGCTTTATAAAAGTTTGGTCTTGAGATGTTGCAGGTTTCTAGATTTGGTAGGAAATTGAAAAGAAAATTAATTTCCAGAGCAGGGTGATACGGATCTTCTTTGCTTAGTGGAAATGAAGAGTGAGTTACTGATATATCTTGTTTGTCTGACAAAATGAGATCCAATATTTTGGATTGGTAATTAGCTACTCCGTTAAATTGTTTGAGATTACAGAATGACAGTGTATCGATGATATCAGTGGTGATTGTGTTTGTGGTGAAAGGCAATAGATTATTTATTTCATCGGGAATCCAATGTATGTTAGACTTGAAATCGCCAAATAATATGAAAATGTGTTGGTTTGGTGTTGTTAGGTAGACATTCCGAAGATTGCTTAAAAATGAGCTTATAATAGATCGTAGATATACTGTGCAAATATTTAGTTTGACACTCCTGTTCTTCAGATTTATATTGTGTTGGATCCATAAGCTTGACATTCCCAGTGCGCCATCCTCTTCGCCTCTAGTTTTTTTGATACAGCAACCATGACTCCTCCTCCGTCTTTTTTTGTCTTGTGTATTCTATCCCTCCGAAATACTTCGTAACGGCTGTCCACTAATTCCTGGTCATAGATAGATTCCTTCAGCCATGTCTCCGTTAGACTTAATAAATCGTAGTCGTTGATAAGGATGATTTCGTATATTTCATCAATTTTTGTCCTCATTCCCCTGATATTCATATAAAGGCATTTAATCATTATAGATTGTGTATTTATTATAAATGTTATCGTGTAGGCAAAATTATCAATCAGTGTTCCTTTCAGCAGTTTGTTGATTTAAATCGGGCTGTTTATTCAGTAATTCCAGCGTTAGCTGAACTTCATGGGAAATCACTTTAATCTTGGAGGTAAAAGACTTCCTGAGGAAGCGAACTGATGATCTTTTGTGAATCTCCTTCTTTTGAGTTGAGAACTTCTTCAAATGGGTGGTGTTTAGTCAGTGGCGTACCGTGGGGGGGGGGGGGGGGGGGCGGCCCGCCCGGGCGGCACTTTTGGGGGGGCGGCAAAATTTCACAATCAATAATCATCTTGTAAAAATTTGGATTGGGGAAGTCGCGGGTTCTATTCTCGCGTCAGGACTTAGTTTTTTCTAGTTTATAGTTTCTTAACATCTTTCTTAAGTTTTATATACAGTTACAATCAAAATATTAATGACAGACGTTTTGTTTTTATTTCTAACACATACATTATTTTTAAATAAAAATGTAAATGGCAACAGTATCATTTTAGCTCTAATTGATAGTAGATTTGTGTTTTATATTCGTGAAGCTTTGTGCGCCCTGCTGAAAGCGCACAAAAAATTACACTTATACGGTTTTCTTCCACGTATATATCACGGTGATATATTTTAAATTTATTATCACAGAAAAGTTAAATAGCTGACAGGTGTGTGCATACTTATTCGAATTGCAGTTATAAAATTCTAGATGCACACTATCTATGTGCTGCCAGAATCAAAGAAAAACCATTTTTATGTTCTGAGTGAAGTTTTAATTCACCGCATACATATTTAATAAAAAGCAGTTTTGTGTTCAAAATGTATAATTCCAGTTGTGGATTCATCTGACGACACATTTCGAAGGAAAACATTATATTATTTAAAGTGCTTTATAAAATTCTTGCAGACAATTTATGTGCCGCCAGAATCAAAGAAAAAACATTTTCATGTTCCGAGTGTAGTCTTAATTCACCGCTTAGAGATTTAATTAAAACCCCTTTTGTGTTCAGAATGTAAAATTCCAGTTGTGAATTCATCCGACGACACATTTCGAAGAAAAAACTTATTTGAAGTGCTTAATAAAATTCTTCCAGACAAGTTATGTGCCGCCAGAGTCAAATAAAAACCTTTTTCATGTTCTGAGTGTAGTTTTAATTCACCGCATACAGATAAAATTTAAGCCAGTTTTATTGTTCAGAATGTAAAATTCCAATTGTGTATTCATCTGCTGACATATTTCGAAGGAAAACATAACTTTTTTCGAAGTGCAAATATAAAATTCTAGTTGCAGACAATTTATGTGCTGCCAGAACTAAAGAAAAACCGTTTTCACGTTCTGAGTGTAGTTTTAATTCACCGCATACAGATTTAATTAATAAATATTTAAAAAAAAAAAAAATTAAAAAAAAGGATCACTACCCCCCCCCCCCCCCCTCCCTGAAGAAGTACCTATATAGGGGGGGGGGGCGGCAAAATTTTCCTCCGCCCCGGGCGGCTGATACCCACGGTACGCCACTGTGTTTAGTTTGTCTTCTTTGAGTTTATGTTTCATGTTGAATGTTTTGACGGCCGCAAGGAAATTGTCTCGTTTTAGTTGTTTATTGAATTTCACAATTATTGGGCGTACACGTTCATAGGCACTATAGGGAGGCACTTCATTAGGAATTTTCGGGTCCCGCCGAATTCTGTAGAAATTGTTAACTTCTAGATCAGCGCGGTCGAGTTTGATGGTTGCTCCAATTTCATCTATGATTTCCAGTAGGTTTTCATTATTTTTTTCTTGGATTCCTCGAATTTCGATGTTGCATAACTTATTTGTATGTTCAATATCGTTTAATTTTTTCTGCACTTCTCGTAGGGCACTCTTGGTAACAAAAGTATCGTTTTCATTTTTTTCAATTTTTTTCATTTTTTTATCCATTTCATGAATTTGCTTGGAAAAGTCATCGATTTTGTTTTCACAATAATCAATTGTAGCCTTAAAGTCCGTGAAATCTTTTCGTAGCTCTTCAAAATCTTGCTTCATTTCAGCACATCCATAACTTGAGTTGATCTGGTCATTTTGCGTGTTCGGCCTGCTTGTGTAAAGTTGGCCCTTTGCTTCTGTCAGTATGATTGATTTTGAAGTTATTTTTTAATTAACAATTATTATAAGCAATAATTATTAGTCTGAAACACTCATCAACATTGAAAAAATCTCCCGAGAAAAGATAAATGCCGCCGACGGGACTTGAACCCGCGTCCTTCTGATATCCGGTCAACTGCTCTACCAATTGAGCTACGTCGGCTTATCTCCCACCCGCCAAATAATTCAATACATACGGGTTCAAGTCCCGTCGGCGGCATTTATCTTTTCTCGGGAGATTTTTTCAATGTTGATGAGTGTTTCAGGCTAATAATTATTGCTTATAATAATTGTTACCCTTTATGCTATGCATAAAAATCTTGTCTTAAACATTAGTTTACCAATTAGAAATAATAATTTTAATTAACGTTTGAGCACTGGATAAACAAGAACACAGAACTGTATTGCTAAAGCCATTTCTATTTTAAAGACTTTCTTCGGTTTTAACTTATATTTGCTAAAATTAGAGAGCAATTATTACTTGTGTTATTTACTACGATTGCCATACACAATTATGTTAAAAATAATAATTCAAAAATTCGCTGGAAATCAAAGTGCTGCCAGTTAAAAAAAATCAGTGTAGAATTTTACAAAATTAAGGGAACATAATCGGAGACGGGACATTTTCATGTAGTGACGTCACGAGCTCAAATAATGGATTTATTTATTTTAAAATAAAAAAATAAAACTATACACTTCTAAAAATTTTTACTAACCTTTTCGTAACTTTGGTAAAAAAAATCTATTCACACGATTTTTTCCAAGTCGTTATGAAATCCATGCAAGTGGCCTATTGTTTTACCACTCTCCTTAATAATATTGTAATTTTAATAGTACGCGGAACGCGCGTCTTTATAAATATACCAAACCACCCACCGCGCATTAATCGCCTGCCGTTCGCAAATAGATGTATGGACAGCTGCGGCAGGCTGGTTCGTGTGACTCCAACCTTCCAACTCGAACTTCCAACGCACGAACACCCCTCCACTCGTCGTCCAAACGTTTGAAGTTAGAAATTTGGCCGCAGTGTGGGCTTACCATGAGTATGAGTGTTGTACCAGATAGAGAGTTCACTTTTACATACATTACAACTGCACAAGGGCGGATCCAGGATTTTTTCTGGGAGAGGCACATACTTCCAGTTTATTTCTACAAGTTCGAGTATGTATAGTAAGGTTTGTGAAAGTGTCAAAACGATAGAAAAATTAAATGTTTAACAGAGACAGTTTTCTTTTATGTTTCCCAGTTCCACAGTACAAAAAATGCACTCGGGGGGGGGCACAGAAGCACGTGCCCGCTAAATCCGCTCTTGCAACTGCAAACGCAACTTTACATTGTTCATACCGAACAACTACTGCCAGGGTCGCCACCACGACTTGTTCTGTATCCCACATGGCAGAACAGACGTTCTGGCCCAGCACAGCATGGTAGGTATAGTGCTGCTAAATGAAATCTCTAGGTCCCTTGACATTTTCAACATTAGTTTTGAAGGTTTCAAGAGTAATTTTAGGCAAGAACTCTAAAATATGCATTATTGTTATTTTTCTTTGCATATTCGTTTAAAATTATGTCTATCTTATATGTGTATTGTAATAGGATTATATTAATCTGTAATGCACGAAAAAAATCTCTTTCTGTCATTTCTCAAATCAAATGACTATCAGTCAAACTGTTATACTTACTCTTTTTTCTTATTTCTTATTTCACTATGATTTTGTGACATGTAATCTGTGTTTATGGTATGTTTATACCGTTGATAATATAAACAAATAAATAAATAATGTATGTGTGATAAACAATGTATGATCGTTTGAGAAATGTGGAAATCCGCAAAGAATGTAAGGCTGATGTAAGCATAATGAGTAAGATTAAGAAAGGGACCCTCAGATTGTTTGGGCATGTAGAGCGAATGAACGAAGAAAGTAGTGTAAGAAGAATATACGACGCAAATGTGAATGGTAGAAGAAGTCGGGGACGTCCGAGGAAGACATGGCACGATCAAGTGAATCAGATACTTGAGTCAGGCCATGTCAAAAGTAAGAATAATAGAAGAGCATGTATGAGACGATGTATGAATGTGAGTGAGGCAAAGAGTGTGTGTGCCAAGACCGAGTTGTTTGGCGGTCCGTCCTCTCTGCCTACCCCTGCGGGGAAACGGCGTGATGCTTAGTTGGTTAGTTAAATAATATTCCAGAAAGGGTTCCCTGATAAAATTCTTCCTTTCTGTGATACTTTATTTTTACCGCTTTTGTATATTATAAGAACAATCAATTAAATTTGGTAATTTTTATAGATTCAAAGTATTCGATTTTGGTTAGTATCATATCATTTGGTTACTAGGTGAGTACTTCGATCGAATTCATTAATTTAAAGAGTTTATTTGAAAATTAAATTTTGATTTAACAATCAATGGTTTGCAAAATGTCATTCTCAAATTTTGATAGTTTCGTAAGAGTTTTTGTAATGATTAAAAAAACATGTTTTGTCATGAAAATAATCCAGAAATTTTCGCGAGGAAGGAAAGAAGGTACCTATTTTAAAAGTTTCAAACATTTCCTATGCTTAATATAGCAATGCAACATAGAAGCAAACGTATTCATTTTTTTGTACATAGATTAAATTTATTAAATAAACAATTAGATTTATTGAATAGTCCATTTTAAAACATGTTTCTCTTCCCTATACCCCTATTAACTACTTTCTCTTACCATCTCCCTCACCCCCACCAAAGTTGACGTTCTCTCTCCTTCTTCTGTGTTTCCGATGCATTGTAATTATTTTATCAAACCCTGTGGAAGGTATAAAGCAGTACCAATTTTAATTATGTATACCTTCAAATGATCGCTACACGTGAAAGTTTAATAATATAATTCTTAAATAAAATAGCACTAATAAAAAATAAAAAAATAGGTATTAAAATTTAATAATAAAATAACACTATTCTTAAATAGTGTCTTCCATAAGATATCTACGAATCACCCTTGATTATAATTTCATATTTTATGTACACGTTAACGACAGAAAGTATAAAGCACTTAAAATGATGGGAGTTATTCTTATATTACGTAAATAATCCAATCAATCAATTCTAACTCTTTAAAATATCTTAATTAGAAGTAAACAAGGATTATAGAACTATTTGGAATCAACATTACCGCAAATATGAAAACAACTTTGAATAATAAAGAAATGTTAAGACTGTTATCTTTCAAATCTGGTCGGTTTACATGACTATCAAATAATACGACCTGAATGAATATTTCAAGATCAATGCACTTAAAATTTTAAGGAAATTGTTTTTTTTTTTTATAATCGTCGAATGTTTACATAAAATAATTCACCGTCATCTTGGTACTAAATTAGGTGTTGGCAATATTGAATTAAATCTTCCCAACTCCTATTATTTAAAACGCCTTAGCATTTTTCACCTGAATCTTCTTCTTCTTGCGCCCTGTCCGTTCAACGGACGTTGGTTATCAAAATGGCTTTGCGGACTTTTTTTACTGCTACCCTAAAAGCTACAGCTCTAGAGTAGACTGGCCAAACCACTGTCTCAGGTTTTTCAGCCGAAAGGTTCTCCTTCTTCCAGGGCCCCGTCTTCCGGAAATCTGTCCCTGCATTTTGCGATGCAAGATCTCGTTCTTCTCTGGGTGTCTCAATACATTTCCAAGATATTGAAGTTTTCTCCTGAATGTATTAGTTATAAATAATATCGCCTATTGTAGTCCTAACAAGATAGTGTCCGCTAAAGTAGATATTTTCCTCGAAAATGTGTAACATTCTACTATTGCTAAAATAAATGTAACAATTGCCAAGGATCAGTGTGATGTATTGTGAGTACCTAAATAATATAAATTTAAAAAAAAAAGTTGTTCTTTGTTATATTATTTCCTTGTCTGTGTAGTTTTTGTTTTATATAATTTTATGAACTTACACGATTGTTCTCACGTAAAAACTAAGTTAAGTCTGACGTAACAATAAATAATTAAGTCTGACTTCCTGCACATGAATAAACTCTGTAATAACACGAGAATGGTTTTCCTTAGTTTGAGAGAGGGTGTATGTCCTTCTGTAAACACGAATACATAGGACCGTTTTTTTTTACAGAAATTGAACAATTCATCAAATCAAAGTTAAAATTCAAGTTTTATGAAAGTTCTGATATTATCAAAGTACTGTGAAGCATCCGACCTATGATGAAATAATAACAGAACGTGAATATAACTTTCACAGAACTTGAATTTTGGCATAAAAATTTGAAGAATTGTTCAAATTCTGTGAAACAATCCGCCCGCAGAAAACATCATTACAATTTTTATGTATTATGGGCACGAAAGTGTCGAATTAAGTTTAAATTTCGTAAACATGGATGATTACAGTAAAAACATGAGAATGGTTGTTCAAAAAGTGAACGTTACTGACATCTATCGTGACGCTTTGAAGCTCCTTATTATGGGCAAATCTTTACCTGCACCGAAAGATATAACCGCAAAGCTTTGACCTCCGTAGTCCAGTGGCTAAGACTCTTGACTCACAATCCGGAGGTCGCGGGTTCGAACCCGGCGTGCGCAAATAAATTTTATTTGATTAATTTGTGTTATTTCACAATTAATTCATTTAAAATAATATATAGTGGAAGATACTATCAGTATCGCCCTGGTGTAAGGCCACCATTCAGAATTGAAACGTTGCTTGAAAATGGCTTTAGCCGTGTTTGGTGACCAGATCTGAATAGCCAGGTACTTCCCAACCTTCCTCTTCCCCACCTCCTTCCCCTCCCCACTACCTTTCAGCCTCACAACATACCCCAATTGGGGATGCCATAGTCTCACTGGCTCCAGACGGGAGCAGTTGAGATTCTTGTGCGGTATTCACTGTAAAAAAAAAAAGTCGGTAAAACAGATTTCGGTGCAAGTTAGGCTTGTATTTATTCTGTAATGTCAAATTAAAAATGTCGTTTTGATTGTGTGAGTTTTTTGCAGTTATAAATGCTGTGAACATTTGAAAATAATTCTCTTCTCTCTTGGAAAAACAACCACTAACGGTCTGAGGACCCCTTTTAAAGTTCTTGCGGGTCGGGAAAAGTTTTAATGTAAAATGTGATTACAATACAAAAATAAATCCGTTTGTTACAGTGAAGAAAAAATATATTGTGTCTTTATTCAAGATTTCCAACAAAAATGCCAAAACAAAACAATGGTTTTTCCTTAGTATGAGTGCGAATGTGATTTAAAATTGACATTGAAGACGAATATTACATTAAGGACGTAATAATGTTTTTCCTTTAGTATGAGAGCGAATGTGTGACATTAAACTTGATTTCTGTTCACTTGAATAATTACAGAAACAACATGATAATGGTTTTCCTTTATTGTGAGTTTGAATGAATGTCTTTAGAAAGCTTGACTTATGTGAACATGAATAATTACAGTAAGAACATGTGAATGGTTTTTCCTGAGTATGAGTGCGAATGTGAGTCTTTAAGCTTGACTTCCGCGAAAACACATAATCACAGTAAGAACAAGAGAGTGTTTTTTTCTTATAATGAGTGCGAATATGAGACGTTAAGTGTGACTTATGGGAACATGAATAATCACAGTACGAACATGAAAATGTTTTTTCCTTGGAATGAGTGCGCATGTGTGTTCTTAAGTTTGACTCATTTGAACATGAAACACTACAGTAAGAACATGGGAATGGTTTTTCTTTAGTATGAGAGAGGGTATGTGAAATTAAGCTTGACTCCTGTGAACATGAATAATTACAGTAAGAACATAAAAATGTTTTTTTCTCAGTATGAGGGTCAATGTGTGTTTTTAAGTTTGACTCATTTGAACATGAAAATTCAGAGTGAGAATATGAGAATGTTTCTTTTTTGGAATGAGTTCGCATATGTGTCGTTAAGGTTGACGTCTGTGAACATGACTAATTACATTGAGAACATGAGAAAAGTTTTTCGATAGAATGACTGCTAATATGTGTAATTAAGTTCAACTTATTTGTACATGAAAATTCACAGTAAAAACATGAGAATGTTTTTTCCTTACAATTGCTAATGTGTGTAGTTAAGGTTGACATCTGTGAACATGAAAAATCACAGTAAGAACATGAAAATGGTTTTTCAGTATGAGTGCGAGTGAGTGTGAGCGTTTTTTTCTTGGAATGAGTGCGCATGTGTGTCGTTAAGGTTGACGTCTGTGAACATGAATAATTACATTGAGAACATGAAAATGGGTTTTCCATAGAATGAGTGCTAATATGTGTCATTAAGTTTGATTCATTTAAACATGAAAATTCACAGTAAAAACATGAGAAAGTTTTTTTCTTACAAGTGTTAATGTGTGTAGTTAAGGGTGACATCTGTGAACATGAAAAATCACAGTAAGAACATGAAAACGTATGAGTTCGAAAGTGAGACATTTGCGAACTTGAATAATTACAGAAACAACATGAGAATGGTTTTGCCTTAATGTGAGTGCCAATGTGTGTCGTTAAGCTCGACTTATGAGTGTCAATGTGTGTCATTAAGCTTGACTTATGTATACATGAATATTTACGTTGAGAACATGAGAATGGTTTTTTCATCGAATGAGTGCGATTATGTGTCATTAAGTTTGACTCATTTGAACATAAAAATTCACAGTAAGAACATGAGAATGTATTTTCATTGGTAGGAGTACAAATAGCTCCAATTAAGTGTGATTTCGAAGCCAGTTCTGGCCCATATTCAGTGCGCGAGTAAGATTTTGTATTTTGTAATCTTTTTCCGTGACATTTTAATTGAACTGAAATAATGTTGTTAATTCTCGTTGCTGCACCTGGAAGTGAAAAACTTTTTTTTTAGTTGCGTACAATGTTTTATTTTAAGCTAAACTACTGCAATAACTTGTCAGTAGGTTTAGTCAGTTTATGTTAAACAATATTTTATTAAATTTTTATAAGAAAAACTTTCTTTTTATACTTTTTTGAAGGTTATTCCCATCGGTAATTCTTCGGAACAAACGTCAACGGTTAATACGCACTTTTTTTTTATTAAACTTTTAGATTCTTCTTAATTACCATAAAAGACAACTATTTGCATTGGGGGAGGTTGAAAATGTTACATTTTTAATTTTAGTTACGTAAATTGAAAATTTGCTTTAACACTGTCAAATCGCTCTGTTTGCAATATTATTGTTATTTTAATATGTTGGTATTACTGATATTTTACATGCCATGTTACACAAACCTAGCGTAGCCGCCAAACTACTTGAAAACTGGGATGTTTTTCTTGCCTTGACGTGAGTAGGCGTTATAAAGGGGCACTTTCTTTTGAATCACAAACCATGTTACACAAACCTAGCGTATAGGTTTTTTCGGTTACGCGCTTTTGAATATATTGCCATGAAGTCAGTTACGGTATGATGTAGCCTTCCATATTGTATCAGTAATACCAACATAATAAAATGACAATAATCATTACAAATATACAAATTACAAATTGCATATGGTGAAGCGTTGTGTCTAAATACGAAAGCAAATTTTCAATTTACGTAACTAAAATTAAAAATGTAACATTTTCAACCTCCTCCAATACAAATAGTTGTCTTTTATGGTAATTAAGAAGAATCTAAAGGTTTCATAAAAAAAAGTGCCTTTTAACCGTTGACGTTTGTTCCGAATATTTACCTTCCCATCAGTGAAATACATCATATTAAATATTTTATTATATTGCAGCAATAATCCAAAGGAATAATAAAAATAGCTTCACCGCAATATAATAACACAAAAAAGCTTACCATTTTACAGCCACAATAACGTTTCCGATGAAAATGGTTTAGTTAAATTAAATTATTGAAAAAAAATACTATTCAAAGAAATTTAGGTTTACCTGCTGTTTGGTGTATTTTTTCAGAGTGCTCCAAGCATTCCTTTTTTACATCAGTTAGATCAATGTCTATTTCTCCATTGGACATCCCACCTCTATCCTCTTCTTGGAACCCTGGTTCTGGCTTAATGGTTTGGTGCATTTTTTCCGAGTGTTCCAAGCATTCTTTTTTAACATCAGTTAGATCAATGTCAATATCTTCTCCATAGGACATCCCACCTCCGACCTCTTCCTGGAACTTTAGTTCTGGCTTAATGGTTTGGTGAATTTTTTCAGAGTGCTCCAAGCATTCTTTTTTAACATCAGTTAGATCAATGTCAATATCTTCTCCATAGGACATCCCACCTTCGTCATCTTCTGGTTCTGCCTTGATGGTGACTCTCTCTAGATTATAATGTTCCATCGTGCCTAGCCTTGTTCTCCTGGAATCCGAGAGTACTTATAAAGTATTTACTTGGAATGAGTTTAGTTTCAGAGAGTAAGGCCAACACCATGAAACAAATGTCCTAGCATAGAGGTATAATAATCCATGTACTAATCAAACCCTTATAAAGGTCACTTCAAATCGTGCTCCATTTCATCGAAGGGAGGTATGTGGTTTGGGAAGTGACTGCAGGTTCGGCAGGTGCACGAAGTATGGATTTGTCCTGATTGTATCTTTGTAACGGGAGGTGTTGTTAGTATTATTAAACAAAATTATTTCTATACAATGAGAACTTGTACCCATTGCGACCAGTTTGTTAGTAGGAGGTTAGCGAACTTCATACAACACAATAGAATAATCTGAAGTTGAAAAATATAAATAAAGTAAGAAAGTTTTGGTAATGTGAGAAAAACAATACACTTGCTGTTTATAATTATAAAAAATATCTGCAGGTAGGTATCACATAGAGAAAGTATTTGTTTAAAGGAGAACTTAAAAACATATCTGTAAACGGTCTAATTGTTAAACCAAAATTGCATGATTTTACATTGCTTAGGAGTGCATCACCATTGAGGTATATAAATAGAGAAGCAAACTTCCTTACCGCGCGTCAAAAAAAGCGTAACCACTTACAACCGCGACGACGTAGCTCTGAGACCACTAAACATTTTAAAGTAAACATATATTTGTCTCACTTACACAAGTCATGAGAACACCAGCGCTGCTAGGATTAAGACAGAGACAGAAACACAAACCCGCGATGGCGCGTTGGTGTTGCCTGCCATTTGAAATTTTACCCAAAATAAACAATAAATTAGATTTTTTGTTAATGTTAGTTTGTAATAAAATAAATTATTTTGAATGTGTTTTTTTATTATATGACTAAAATTGAGCATAATTAATGAAATAATTGAGACATTTTTTTTCCAATATTTTTATTGTGACAATAATATATAATACTCAAACGGAAAATGTTTCAAAAGTGTTTTCAAAGTTCTTTTCTCAGCAAACAAATTATTTCCACCCACCTCTCACGGCGTGCTGCATCTTTATGGTACCCTGCTAAATTATTAATATAAAATACGTAAAAAAATGTAATTACTAGATTACTCATTAATAAACTAAAATAAGTTTAATGAATTCTTTGTATGAAGATTAAAATATAATTTTTATTATTATATCCAAAATATTTTACATCAGAAGCTACCTCCATAGTAACTTATTCCATAAATTTTGTATTCTCCCATTAATATGGGAAAACCAAAACGACTTTTTAGTGGCAACACTGAATCTATCTTTGAGTATTTGACATTTTATTTCAATATGTGCGTTTTTTAATTAAATATGAATATGTAAACAATAAAATTATGTGTGGAAAGTAATTCCGCTTGCTTTATTATGTTTTTATGACCTTCAATCGCATTTTTTCACGACGCATTTAACCATTTTGGTAATAGTTTTGAACGCGTATCGTCCGGTTCTATTCGAATTCGGTCGGCGTCACACTGAGAACTGAACTGACGTTAGATGGGCATATGCTTTTGGACATATGTAAAGTGGCAATGCTTTGGCGCGGTCATTGCTAATCTATGTATATATATCAATGGCATCACCTTACTTTTATTTGCCATCATGCACTTTCGATGCTCGGACATTTAAGATAACTAAACGATTTAGTTGCCATTTATTACTGTCCTTGCTACTTGGTATGTGTTACATAACCAATAGAGATTATTTTTATTCGCGCGATATCTTCTTAAAACTTAGTGAATGTAACAATCAACAATGACTGGGAATGAGTGATTTATGAATGACAATGACATTACAGAACTAGCAGGTAGGTATATAACGGTTCATTGACCATATTTATTTTGAAGCATAGGTATAGTACGCGCCCCACTTAAACGCCGACCTAAACTTGATACGATCCATTCACGCGCAGGTAGTCACTTTAATAACTTTAAAATTACCGTAAGCGAAATAGAAAGATGCGTAAAACATTCGTGCGACAGAGAAATCCGTAGGCGGGAAGATGAGACTGTCTTCCTCCCCTCCCGCGCACACCGCATTCCGCACCTTAAACTCACCTATTGCGACGATTTCTGCGTCAACGTCAGGTCCGCATTAAAGTTTGGCGCATACTACACTTCAATTCCTTTATTTTGTGTGGATCGCGTATTAAATATGATCCACCACTGTCTCGAGAGATTGATTACATATACATATGATCCACCACTGATTGAGAGACAAATGGAATGTAACAGTTATTTGAAGTAGGTGTTTGCGCTAAAGATATCATATTTTAGAGGAGAAAACTTATTTTCAATTTAAACCCGTTATTAACGATACTGGGAGAACCTTACACTCTTATAACATTAAACAAACGTAACAAAATCATTATAGATTATGCAGTTGGTACTTACGGCTGGCTTCAATTTCGTTGGTGCCACCGAAAATTTTAACTTATCCCTGACGCTCAGTTTATCCGGGAAAATGAATATATAGCCACTTGTATATGTGGGCTACAACCTACGCGATTGCTTTTGCCAAAATTGATGCTTTTCATAAAAAAATTACGTACTCCTTCTATCGACGTATTCATTTGAACCGAGTTGATATTGTAGTTTGTAGGCATAAATATACTTTGTAGGTTATACATTGAGTGTAGCCAGTGTATAAAATTTGACCGATTCTGAAAATAATAATTTATCGTGTAATTATAGTACCTACGTACCTGCGATTAATAAGTGCCAACGATCAAGCCGTTCCCCGAGTGGCAGCAAGAAAGGATAAAGCTAAGTCTACATCTTTATATTTTAATCTGGTAACCATACCTGCTATCTCTAATGTCTTTGACCACAGCACCACTCTTTTTCGCCAACTTATCGTATCAACTTTAAAAACACAACGCTCTCCAGAGTTGCGACACGATCAAGCGGCTTGCAACAAGCATGTATTTTTTTTTATTGAGCCAAATATTTTGATTGTAATGTTTATAAATAATATGAATATTTGTGAACGTATCGATAAACTAAAAACTGTTTTGAAAGATGATGTAATGCGCTTTCAAATTTTATTATTCGAAATAACCATGTAATTTCAAAAACAATTTTATAAATAAATATTTATTTGCCGATTTTTATTAATTAAATCTGTATGCGGTGAATTAAAACTACACTCGGAACATGAAAATGTTTTTTCTTTGATTCTGGCGGCACATAAATTGTCTGCAAGAATTTTATAAAGCACTTCAAATAATATGTTTTCCTTCAAAATGTGTCGTCAGATGAATCCACAACTGGAATTTTACATTCTGAACACTAAACTACTTTTAATTAAATCTGTATGCGGTGAATTAAAACTACACTCAGAACATAAAAATGGTTTTTCTTTGATTCTGGCAGCACATAGATAGTGTGCATCTAGAATTTTATAACTGCACTTCGAATAAGTATGCACAAACCTGTCAGCTATTTAACTTTTCTGTGATAATAAATTTAAAATATATACACCGTGATATATGCGTGGAAGAAAACCGTATAAGCGTAATTTTTTGTGCGCTTTCAGCAGGGCGCACAAAGCTTCGCGAATATAAAACACAAATCGACTATCAATTAGAACTAAAATGATACTGTTGCTATTTACATTTTTATTTAAAAATAATGTATGTGTTAGAAATAAAAACAAAACGTCTGTCATTAATATTTTGATTTTAAAAGTATATAAAACTTTAGAAAGATGTTAAGAAACTATAAACTAGAAAAAACGTTTAAGTCCTGACGCGAAAATTCCCAATTCAAATTCTTACAAGATGATTATTGATTGTGAAATTTTGCCGCCCCCCCAAAAGTGCCGCCCGGGGCGGGCCGCCCCCCCCCCCGCCCCCCCGCCCCATCCACGCTACGCCACTGCGTTATCATCACTTCACTTTTTTATTTCATGTTCAGTGTTCACTCACATAAAAACATATATTTTTAAAATTCACAAAGTTTCATATTTTTTGTCAAACTGTGGTCAGAGATTTTGGTTTCAAAGGTGAACATTTTAATTATTTTTAGTTTACTTTTAGATTTGAAAACTTAGCATTTTGTTTCCTCTTTCCAATACCGTTTATGTCATACATACTTTTCACTATGCTAGTAAGGGAGATTCAACCATTTCTATGGGACCTATATGAGTTATTCTAAAAAGCGGACAAATTAGCCTGAGTGGTTAATTTATTTTTATCTCATTTTGCAAACATATTTCTAAATTCTATTGTATTTGCAAATAGAGACAAAAACATATTCGTGACCGTGACACAACTTTAAAGTTAATTATATCTGATGGAATCTCCAGGTTGGATTTAAAGAAAAACACGTGAAACTTATTTAATCAGTGATATATTTATTCAACTACAAAATAATGTTTATCCAACGGGATTCTGTTAACTAGTAACGCAACACGCAACGTGTACATAACGACGGTTGCTAGAAATCTAATTCCTCAAACCACATACTGGCGACAGCACCATACAGTACAAATGTAATTTGAACACAACTTCCCAATTTCGCTTATCATCCCACTTTGATTTTCTCAATTGCTCTGGTGTTCGGACATAAACTCTACTCCCATACAAGCGTAGATTGTTTTGTTGGAATATTTATGATACCCTATGCGGCAACACTGTCAGTTCCGTTTCCGTATTCTTTTGTTTTTTCTCTTCTGTTTGAAATTGTGTAACTAGAGCATTGTTTACTTGACAATAAAATACATCTGTACCTTGCAATTGAGTATATTTAATTACAAAACAACAGGTTATGGGCCACATTATGCTTAAAGGCACTCTGTTGTGATCAATGACTTTTAAGTGTAAAATTGTGAATATTGTGATTAACGTTTGTATAGAACAATGTCGTTCCAACTCCCTATTGAAAAGCTGAAGGGCCGTGAGAACTACGACATCTGGAAGTTCGCTGCTCAAGCGTATTTAGAAGACCAGGAATTATGGGAATGTATTGAAGGTACAGAAACAGATCAGAGAAAGGATAAAAAATGTCGTTCCAAGATTGTTTTATTGATTGAACCCGTTAACTATGTGCATGTCCAGTCTGCTACAACCGCGAAAGAAGCCTGGGGCAATCTTGCTGCTGCTTACGACGATAAAGGTCTTACAAGGCGCGTCGGGCTACTAAGGACCCCTATTTCAACAAAGTTAGAAAACTGTAAATCTGTTGAAGATTACGTCGATAAAATTATTACCACCGCCCTTAAATTGACCTATATTGGTTTGAAAGTTGATAATGAATGGATAGGTACCATTCTTCTTGCGGGGCTTCCAGAAAAATACACCCCCATGATTATGGGCATAGAGAGCTCTGGAATAAAAGTGACTGGGGATGCTATAAAAACCAAATTGCTACAAGATGTTTCGCATAATAATTCAACGGTAGAAAATCCCAATAACATTGCTATGTACGGATCAGGCTCGCCCAGATGGGGAAAATACAGTGTTTCTGGAGGTAGTAGCAGTTCAAGAGGGGTGGCAGAAAACAGTTCATACAGAAAAAGCTTGGAGGAAATAATTACTCCCAACCCTGCAGATAATAAAACGGGACCGCGCTGTTACCGATGCAACAGAAATGGTCATATAGCCCGAAACTGTGAGGTGATATTTGATAAAAAGAACTGTGGAAATAAACAAAGTTCAATGTACACTGCTTTTTCTGTGACTTCTAAATCAGCTGAAGAATGGTTTCTCGACTCAGGGGCTTCTGCACATTTAACAATGGCTGATAATAATTTATTCAATAAAATCAAAAAATCTTCCCAGTTAGATATCACTACTGCCAATGGTGATAAAATGATCAGCGATACAGTTGGAAACCTACAATTAATTACATCTTGTGGAGAATTAATAAACGTAAGTGATGTGTTTTATGTTCCACAAGTGAAAATCAATTTGCTATCTGTAAGTAAAATTGTTAGCAAATGAAATTCTGTAATTTTTAATTCAAATGGAGCAAAATTTTTAAATAATAAGAATGAAATTATTGGAACAGCATCACTAGTGAACAATTTATTTAAATTGGATGTGCAAAGCAATGTTGGCTTCGCTGTTCACACAAATGATAATGATAGCATTCTTTGGCACAGAAGGATGGCCCACCTAAATTATGATAGTTTAAATAAATTGAAAAATGGATTAGTTCACGGAATTCAGTTTTCCTCGTGTAACCCACCAGATGTATGTGAAGTTTGTGTGAAAGGGAAGGGCCACAGGTTGCCTTTCCAATCGAGCAACTCTAGAGCTGCAAGACTACTTGAAGTGATCCACTCAGATCTTGTAGGACCAATGCAGACAAATTCATTATCTGGCTCTAGATATATTCTCACCTTTTTGGATGATTTCAGTAGAAAATCCTTTGTTTATTTCCTTGTCACAAAAGATCAGGTGGCAGAGTGTTTTGAAACATTTAAAAATCATGTTGAAACGCAAACTGGAAAGAGAATCAAGGCTCTTCTTACTAATAATGGAGGTGAATTTTGCAACAAACGATTAGACAAAATCCTGCATGATTGTGGTATTGAACACCAAACCACGGTTCCATATACACCAGAACAGAATGGTCGGGCGGAAAGACTGAATAGATCAATCCTGGAGCGTGCCAGGTGTATTTTGATTAAATCTAACCTTCCAAATATTTTTTGGGCTGAAGCAGTCTTCACTACAGTCTACTTGATGAATCGTTCTCCCAGCAAAAATGTGGATAAAACTCCCGAGGAAATGTGGTCAGGAAGAAAACCTACTGTGAAGCATGTAAAGGTATTTGGCTGCAAAGCCTATGCACACATTCCGGATGCACACCGAAAAAAGTTGGACCCTAAATCAAAGCCATGCATTATGATGGGATATTGTGCTCTGTCCAAGGCTTATCGTTTGTATGACCCTAACAATAATTGTATTTTTGCATCAAAGGATTTCATTTTCTCTGAGAATGAGGAAGGAGTTTCACTGCTCACAAGGAAACAGGATAATTCAAGAGGATCGTTCTTTCCTGCAGCGGAAGATGAATGTTCATCAATAAATGCAGATATTGTATCTAAGGACTCACCCAAAAATGTTGGCTCAATGGATTCAGAGGACATTGCAGATAAACGGGATACTGAAGACTTCCTAAATCGGCAAGCTGCAGACTTACAGTCTGATCTAAGAAGGCAGGACAGGGTTAGGAATCTTCCAAAAAAATATGATGATTTTGTAGTTTATACTAGTGTTAGTGATGAACCCTCAGATCCCTTGACAACTTTGGATTGAATCAATGGACCATGAAATGGAATCACAAATGGATAACAACACATGGGAACTGGTCGATCTTCTTCCATCTGAGTGAAAACAATTAAACAGCAAATGGGTTTTTCGCACAAAGAGAGATGCAAATGGGGATATAGTCCAGCGTAAGGCTCGTCTGGTAGTGAAAGGTTGTGCTCAAAGAAAGGGTTTGGATTTCGAAGAAACCTTCTCACCTGTAGTCCGATACAGCTCCATTCGATACTTAATGGCATTAGCGGCCGAACTTGATTTGGACATAGATCAGATGGACGCTGTTTCAGCATTTCTCCAGGGCGATCTTCAGGAGGAAATCTACATGTATCAACCAACAGGATACCAAAAGTCTGATAAAGTTTGTCGCCCAAGGAAAAGCCTATATGGATTAAAACAAGCAAGCCGTGTTTGGAACATAAAATTGGATGCATGCCTGAAGAATATTGGGTTTCAACAGTCAAGATATGATCCATGTGTGTATGTGAAAAATGAAAATGCGACTGTGTTGATCATTGCTGTTTGGGTGGATGATCTACTTATTTTTTCTAGTGACAAATCACAAAAATATGCAGTAAAAAATCAGCTCAAAGAAAATTTCAAAATGACTGATATCGGTGAAGCCAAATATGTTTTGGGATTCCAATTGACTCGAGACAGGCAAAACAAGAAGCTGTGGATAAGTCAACAAAGCTATATCGAACAAGTTAAATAAGTTAAAGAACGGATAAATTATTTAAGGAATTCCAAGTACCTTCTTTCAAAGATCTGTACAATAGAAATACATTGATTCAAATTATAAAAGAAAGAGAGAAGTATCAATTTATAACTGAAAATCGTACTAGACATAAATATATTTTTTCATGCCCAAAATTAAACACTTCCTTCGCACAAAATTATTATACTTATAAAGGAAGACTTATTTTCAACCGATTACCGGATGAAATTAGAAAAATTAATGATAAAATCCAATTAATAAACTCTGTTAAAAATTTTTTTAAAGATAATCTCAAAAAAAAAAAAGTTTCCGACTAATCTAATCTCAAGAACAACTTATAACTCAGTTTCCAAATGATACCCCGCTTTTCAAATAAGGTAAATTTTGTTTTGTTTTTAACAACTAATTACAATAACTCAAGATACTTTATTCTAATAGTAAAATTGTTTATTAGTAGAAAAATACTTTTAATTACATATCACCGAACTTACAACTTATTGTTTTTTACATAGTAATTTAAGAACTCATAACATAATATAGCATTAAAAAATGTACACTACTCTTCCAGACACAAGCTAATGCTTCTATGGAAGAGTGGTATTAACATTCGAACATGAACATGTATGCTAATTATAACATTATATAAATGTATACTATAATTTATATGCTAATATGTAACTCATATTTTATATTACAATAAAAAAAAATAAAAATAAAAAAAAAAGTTCTGAAGCGCTTTAATATGGATGGATGCAACCCTGTGGACACACCACTAAGTCCTAATGAAAAACTCTCAAAACAGCAATCACCAAAAGATGAGAACACTTCAGCCATAATGAAAAATATTCCGTACCAAGAGGCAGTCGGTAGTTTATTATTTGCCTCTCAAGTTACCCGACCTGACATTTCATTTGCGGTTAGTTATGTGAGTCGTTTCAATAACAATCCAGGTCAACCGCACTGGGCTGCAGTCAAACGAATCATGCGTTACTTAAAGGGTACTGCAGACCTCTTAACCACAACGCCTCCTGTGTCGCAGCAGACATGGACATGTATTCTGCTTCGGTTGTCGACAGCGCCACAGTTTGTTGTTTTTTTGTCCCCCAAGAAACAGCTCCTTTACATTTAGTAAAAATGTAGCCTGTCACAGATCGCCTTTCGTCACAATCACTGGCCCATAAATGAACTAATACCTAGATCGATATCTTCGGGCTTTTTGTATGGAACGGGTGTCAACACTATTTGACCATAAATAATGCTCATTCCGCGATTATGACGTCACGTACCATCGACAAGGATAGAGGAAAGTAAAAAAAAAAAAAAAAAAGATACTACCTTGGACAATATCAGTACCTACCCAAATCATTAGCCTAAAAATTATTTTTAAAATAAAATGAAAAACTCATAATTGCATGTAGTATTTTATTGCTTTATACAGAATAACACAAAAAAACGGAAATACAATCATGTGCAAACACATTTAGAAGGAACTTAATCATAATTAATGAAAATATGAGTAATAATAATAAAAAAGGAAGTGTTTGGATAGATTTTTAGCCCACATGGGAGGCCTTGAGGAAAAATTCTCTCGGGGCCTATGTCATCTTTAGGGATGCGGTGTGGAGTCTTTTTAGGAAAAGGAAAGGGAGGAAGTTTTGGGAAGGAAAAATGTACAGAGGGGTAGTTAGGAATCTGGGGGTCAATATGTTCAAGAGTGATGGATGTATGAATCTATCCGTCTTACTGCGGCTAAGGCGATGGTTGACTGAGTATGGCTGCAGAGGTCTGAAGACAATGTAATAACAGAGTGCAATTCACACACGGTACGCTGCTCAGCCCAGGGAACACGTTTGGTTCTGAAATAAACATATTCATCACATTAACCAAAGTTCGCAAGCAAAACATATAATATTATCTCCTTTAATGAAATATAAATCCAGATGTATACCTGTATAATCTTCCACTACTTTTTTGGCAGAAAAGCGCACGGTACTCGGCCCAGGTAGAACACGTTTGGTTCTGAAACAAAAAAAAATTCATTACATTACCCAGCCTCATCCTATGAACTATAGCCTACCACTGCAGAGTATAAAAGAGAAAATAAATTAAGAACAAGGACCACGCGTCTCGGATACGCGCCTGTCATATTAAATATCTTAATAATAATGGAATTGCTGTGTTTGAAGAAATAATAAATGTATTGAATATCTTTATAATAAGAAAGACTCAGTGAATCAGCATCTATCTCTATGAATAAAATAGGTTGATGCCATATAGAGTATAGAAACTTTATACCTTTTAAACTGTAATTGTGGTCTTGGACGGCACCATTCGTGCTGGACACTCCAGGTAGAATATGGATAGTCTAAAAATGAAAATAGATACAATTTTTAGGTGAAGTTAGGGAAAAGTTACAAAGTATATCAGGAACACTGAACAAACAAAAGATTCGCACCTGTATTTTGTTATCCTACGATCGTTTACGTTTTCTTTAGGTAAACCCCGATGTGTTCCGATTCCATGAAGATTAAGGGTCGGCAAAGCGTCTTTTTTAACGTGCCATTGAAATTTTTGCAGTTATTAGTGAAATGGGAACCAAACATAACCACAACTTCCCAAAATCGGATAAGCAATAGTCAGATCTGCCGATTCTCAACGCCCATTCCCATAACGACTCTCATTATTTTCGCAGTTAGGTCCTCTGTGTCGAACTGAAACACTATCCCCACAGCCTTCGACACTGAAACGATATTTAGGAAGCTTTTTTCAAAATATTTCGATGTTTTGAATGTTCGGATTGTTTCGGCCAACGTGCTATTTGACATATAAAACCATAGATATCCCACCGTATATACCACTCAGTTCTCAAAAGTTTTTCTATGGAAATTGTAAGAATCCTATTGGTAGTCATTACTATGACGTCGTCATGATCACGTGACCGGGTTACAAAAACTGACGGAGTTATACCCCCCTGCACTGGCCCAATCAGCATCACAGAAACCAACAATTGAAGACGGTGTGCAGTGTTACCGAAGCTCCCGATTTTTCGGGAGATCTCCCGATTTTTCACTTCATCTCCCGATCTACCGGAATGGCATCAAAATCTCCCGATTTTTCATGTCCCGGCTGCAATTATTCATTTTGTACAAAAATCATTTGTTTAAAAATCATTTGCTGACTCACAGTGACATAAAACCGTTTACATGTTTCAACTGAGATTATTTAATAAATATAAGTGTTCTCAAAAGGGATATCTAAGAAGTCACTTGCCGACTCATGTAGAGAAAAACCTTTTTCATGTTCCGGTACTACGTAACTATTCTTGTACTACGTAGAGAAATCTAAAAATCACATGTTTACCCACAATGGAGAAAAAGCTTTTCATGTCCCGACTACGACTATTCATGCGCTACAAAACGGCATCTAAAAATTCACATGTTTTTTTCATGTCCCGACTGCAATTATTCATGTTGTACAAAAGAACTTCTTAGAATTCATTTGCCAACTCACAGTGACATAAAACCTTTTACATGTTTCTACTGCGACAATTTATGTATTATTATATTATTGTTTTACAAAGAGGCACCAAAAAATGTTTATCCACAGCGGACAAAAACCATTTTCGAGTCCCGAATGCAGTAATTAAAGATCACGAAAGGAAGTTTTTTGCAGTTATTAAAATCCACAGCGCGATTCATAGTGGAGAAAAGCCATTTTCATGTTTTGAGTGAAACTATGCATGTACTACGAAGATAAATCAAAAAAATCGCAAGTTTTCCCATAGTGGACAAAAACCTTTTTCGTGTCCCGACTGCAACTATTCATGTTCTCAAAAGGGACGTCTGAGAAAGCACTCGCTGAATCACAGTGGAGAGAAACCTTTTTCATGACTGCAAATCTTCATTTACGGATTCCCTGTAAAACATAAACGAAAAGGCTTGCCAACTTGGGCATTACATAGTTTTTATTTAAATAAAAAAACATGTTACGTAACGCGTTTTTCGAATCCTTCTCCCGCACCGATAACGCACAGTAACGTTAAACAAGACCTCCCCCCCTAAATTGCGTTACGTACCTAATACTTGAACGGCCCCCAAGGTCGAAGTTTCACAAAAATTTGTGCTGAGTTTCCAAACGTAAAGTAAGTCCCCGTTGAACGTTAGGGAAAATTGCGTTATTCCACGGGCAACGTCTACAATAATCGTATTGATGGCGCTGCTTATGGTTTTTTTTTTATTTGTTGTTAAGGTTCTACTTCGGAGTAATAAAAGGGATTCGGAATATTGACAAGGGAAGAATTTTATTATAATAATTCTAGTAATCTCCCGATTTCTTCAAAATTCTCCCGTTTTCTCCCGATTTCTCCCGATTTTTAGGCGAAAATTCTCCCGATTTCGAAATTATGAGTTCGGGAACACTGACGGTGTGCATCCATCAAACTCCAGTTTCCAATCTACATTTGGTTTGACTTTAAAACAAATTTCATAAGGCGTTTTAATTTCAATGGTATTTGCAAGTGTCCTGTTTCTCAAATACTTTGGTGCTTTAATCACTTCGGGCCAATATCGAATATTTAATTTGGCTTCTTTTAACAAACACCTAGCATTGTCCATAATTGTACGATTGAATCTCTCAGCTACCCCATTTAATTCGTGAACATATGGCGGACAAGGCATAACTCGAATTCCCTTTTCTCTCGCAAACTGATCAATTTTCCTGTTAATAAACTCGGTGCCATTGTCACATCTCAAAATGTTTATTCTTTTCCATGTAATGTTCTCGACTTCATTTACATAACTCACAAAGCCATCATAGACCTAATCTTTGGATTTGATACAATAAACTCTCGCCAATTTACTGTAATCATCAATAAAACTCAAAAAATATTTTTCCCCACAATAAGGAACTCCAGTGAAAAATATTATGGCTTTAAAAAAATATGTTCATATAGACCAATAAACGCTGATTCTGAACATATAACTTTTATTTAATAATATTAAACGTACAGTTTTTAAAAAAATAATAAAAAGTGCATTTTTAAAATTCTCGTTAAAACACAGCGTTAAGTTGGTTTGCTGTGTAATGCTGTCATGGTGACGTCACGATGGAAGATTCACTGATGATTCACTGTAATTCATTTGGGTCATTTATATAGGAATTTAGGTATGACATAAGCGAATGTTCTATATATTTCTTATTTTTGAAGATGTCGTAAAAGCATATACCTTTATAGAAAGTTGAAAGAATTTTGTATCTGACATATACGATTGTGTTTGAAAAATTCAGTATTTTAAGTTTCAAAATGAAAGAATTTAAAAAAAACAGCCGACTGTAAACATATTCTATTAAATGGTCGAAAAAATTAGGAAAATTCAAAATTAAAAAAATACAGTCCTCTTACTTTATGAATTTGGAATAAAACTGTCACTTCACTTTTTATCTCGTTCATACAATTAAAAACAATAAAAAAATATTATAATAATTCCGAAAAAATAACTGAAAAAATCCGACATCTTGGACTCGGTTTTACGCAATTAAGAGTGTATAAGCAGAGAAACCAGAAATATGTCATTTTTAAATCAGTGGTTAGACGTATTGACTCTTTTCCACAAAAAACTATAAATGGATTTCAAAAGATTGTTCTTTTATCTATTAACTTATTTTTTAGATTTTGAGAAAAAAAAAATGTTTTTAGAATAATAAGGTTATACCATAGGTCGTTCGCAGATTTGTTCAATTTTCAAAAAAGTACATTTCTTATACAACACCCATTTCAAATCATATAATCATGCAGTAAAATAAATCAATACATTATCTGGTAAACGCATATTTCAGAATTTTAATTTTAGTTTAAATAAAATTATTAAAAAATATATACGGACATGTGTTTCTTGACGAAAATTGGTCGGTTTGTGCATTTATTTGTGCACTTACAAACAAATATATTTCGGATTTTTTTACATACTTATTTTGCTAAGACGTTATTGACAAATCATAAATAATTTGATCGTAAAAAAATTTCAGGAAGTATTTAATTTTAAATAATTTTGAACATCGCATTTTACCATTTTTATCGCAGCCCGTAAACACAAATTTCAGATTTCATTACGGGCCCAAACGCGGCCAGGAGAGCACGTCTTCGCGACGCTTTGAATAATAATATTTGGAAATGAAATTTGAAAACGAAATTTGAAATAAACACGAATTCCTTGATTCATGTTTGTTAAATCTACAGGGTTGCCCGAACGCAATTTTTCATGTTCATTGAATATTTTTTTGCAAAAATTTTTATAATTTCGAATATTTTTTTTATTTTAAATTTTTCTTGTGTGAATACCGCACAAGAGTCCCAACTGCTCCAAAATATTTTTTTGGGGTAAATCTTTTTTACGCACGCTCGACACTTGGGGGTAAACTGGTGAATGGGTTACGAAAAGTGGTGATAGTTACGAAAAATGACATGCGAACGGTAATCAATGCGAACGGTGATCGATTGCTCGGCGGGTCGGGCCTTTACGCACGCTTGTTTTTCGTGTTATTGTTATATTGTTAATGGACTATTTGTCCGTAAATAAACAAATAAATTATATACAGCGGGTACCCGGCATGCGTTTCATGGGCACTGTAACCTCGCGGTCAACTAAACTGTTATGGTTCCATCACAAGTCCCGGGAATTATAATGCAAGCGCCTGCACTATATAACATTATATACAGCGGGTACCCGGCATGCGTTGCAAGGCCACTCAAAGAAAGAAAGGGTTTGTGCGCTTTAATTCTGTTTGTTGAAGTGCTTATTATTAATTATGCACACGAATAAATATTTCAAAATGCGACATTTTTTACAATCCAACTTAATATTACTCGTTTTTTTCATGAATACCGCACAAGTCTGGAGCCAGTGGGACTATTGCATCCCCAATTTGGAGTAAGTATGTTGTAAGACTGAAGGTAGTGGGGAGGGGAAGGATATAGGGAAGAGGAAGGTGGGGAAGTACCTGGCTATTCAGATCTGACCACTAAACACGGCTAAAGCCATTTCAAGCAACGTTTCAATTCTTAATGGTGGTCTTACACCAGGGCGATACTGAGAGTATCTTCCACTCTAATGGCCGTAAAATACAATTGAAAAACAAAAAACCAAAATATTAAAAAGAATATAACAAATTGTTTATTCATGTAGCTATCTACTTAATACCTACTGTGTTTACGCATTTCACTTGTATCTATTTATGTTTATGCACTTCAATATACAAATAACTACTACTAATTAAAATTCTGGAAGCGAGAATAGTAATATAAAGTAGCAATAGTAGCGGGTAGCCCTAGCTCGAGTGAACAAAACCCTCAAAACTCGGATTGCCGCGGAACGAAATTTAGTTCTGAAAACGCCCGCTCGCGAGCCCTGATGTGTTAGCGCTAGTGTCGGAATCGAAGTTGTCATGTGCTGGTTATTCACTCTTAATGCGTTGATTTCTCGAATTTGTATTTATTTACACATGCATAAGGCTTTTACATTATTAAATAATATTACTTTTATGGAAGTTTTATTAAATTCACGCGGAAAAGTCATAAAAATTATAGAGAAGTAACCTTTGATTATGTAATGTCAGTAACCTAAAAACCGAACGAAACTAAATCACCAACAAAACATTATTTAAGGACTAAAACTGAAAAAAAGTAAAGGCAGCATTGGTACTTATGCTGAATTACACTAATATCACAGTGAATTAATCATTTAAACGAAAATTATCATCAAAAACATAAAACTGCAAGTAAAATTCATCAACGTCATTCATTGTTTTGCAAAGAATTTGATTTCGCCATTTGCAATAAATAAGCCATTAGCCAATCAACGCGTTATAATAAACAAGATGGCCGGGCGCCTGCGCAAATCTATGTGAGATTCAAGAAAACCAACATAAAAATCATAAAATAGTGAATCGTTATTTTAGTAGATGACGTCACAAAATTCACCATAGATATGGGTGTTTTCGAGGGATCTCCAAAAATTAAAACTCTGAAAATTATTTTAACTATTAAAACTAACTCTAAAAAAATATATATGCAGTAATTTAAGTTAGAAGGTCATTTTTCATTAAAAAAAAAAAAAAAAATGGACTGGACTTCTCTATTTCCGACTGTTGGGTGAGGCCCATTAATATCTGTATGAACGATCTCTAGTACTTCAGTTGCTTGTTATCTCTTGTTATCGAAAGGCAAATTATGCATCTTTGATTCAATACACGTAGCACATTTCAAAATCTCAGACTCTAGTTTTTTTGGCAATCCAATTACAAGTTCTTTTTCACTTAATGTTTTTAAATAATTGAAATTTACGTGACCAATCCCACCCCGTAAAGGTTATTCCTCCATCATTACTACTAGACATTGTATTATTTACTTTACTCAATTTTGATAAAGCTCGTCATGAAATACAAATTATCCACTTTTACCGCAATTGCTATCAACTCATTATTTTGATTATACACTTCGGAAACATCATCGTACGAAATAATTGAATTGTTAATCGTGACTTTTGCATAGCTCATTAGATTTGATCTCATGACACGCACATAAAAAACCATTCAACAAAGTTACCATACTCTCTCTACCATTGACCAAAAACAATGCTTTTAATTTACCAATTTTCGTCGCTTTCATTACTCTACCATCTCCTAATTTTATGTCGATGGGATTTTTTTAAATTATACATTCATCGAATAATTCATCGCCATTAATAATATGGTCAGTACATCCACTATCTAGGATCCAGTTTATTTCATTTTCATTTCTGTTCCTCTCATTCTTAATTTCAGTTTTATTCACCTGAGTCACAAAAACATTACCAGAGTTCCCAAATTGATTTTGCTCACTACTCGACGCTGTGTTGACACTCCCATGGTATAAACCTCTGTTGCCTCTGAAGTCGCCTCTGCCTCTGTTGTTGTTATTACCTCTGTAATGACTGTTGTCCTCTGCTTCTGCAATCCCTCGATGTGTGACCAGCTTTGCCGCAGTTGTAACACTTGTTCGTCTCTGTACTAAAAGCACTCGCTTTCCACAGACTCATCACCATCTTTGTTCTTGTCTTTCACTTCACTTTGATTTTTTTCCTATTTTAACTTGATTTTGCTTTTTAGAAATTCCACTGTTCTGTGATCTTTTTTTTTTAAATATTTATTTGCCGATTTTTATTAATTAAATCTGTATGCGGTGAATTAAAACTACACTCAGAACATGAAAACGGTTTTTCTTTGGTTCTAGCAGTACATAAATTGTCTGCAACTAGAATTTTATATTTGCACTTCGAAAAAAGTTATGTTTTCCTTCGAAATATGTCAGCAGATGAATACACAATTGGAATTTTACATTCTGAACAATAAACTGGCTTAATTTTTATCTGTATGCGGTGAATTAAAACTACATTCAGAACATGAAAAAGGTTTTTATTTGACTCTGGCGGCACATAACTTGTCTGCAAGAATTTTATTAAGCATTTCAAATAAGTTTTTCCTTCGAAATGTGTCGTCGGATGATTTCACAACTGGAATTTTACATTCAGAACACAAAAGTGGTTTTTATTAAATCTGTAAGCGGTGAATTAAAACTACACTCGGAACATGAAAATGTTTTTTCTTTGATTCTGGCGCACATAAATTGTCTGCAAGAATTTTATAAAGCACTTCAAATAATATATTTTCCTTCAAAATGTGTCGTCAGATGAATCCACAACTGGAATTTTACATTCTGAACACTAAACTACTTTTAATTAAATTAAACCGCATGCGGTGAATTAAAACTACACTCAGAACATAAAAATGGTTTTCTTTGATTCTGGCAGCACATAGATAGTGCGCATCTAGAATTTTATAACTGCACTTCGAATAAGTATGCACAAACCTGTCAGCTATTTAACTTTTCTGTGATAATAAATTTAAAATATATACACCGTGATATATGCGTGGAAGAAAACCGTATAAGTGTATTTTTGTGCGCTTTCAGCAGGGCGCACAAAGCTTCACGAATATAAAACACAAATCGACTATCAATTAGAACTAAAATTATACTGTTGCTATTTACATTTTTATTTAAAAATAATGTTTGTGTTAGAAATAAAAACAAAACGTCTGTCAATAATATTTTGATTTTAACAGTATATAAAACTTTAGAAAGATGTTGAGAAACTATAAACTAGAAAAAACTTTAAGTCCTGACGCGAAAATCGAACCCGCGACTTCCCCAATCCATATTTTTACAAGATGATTATTGATTGTGAAATTTTGCCGCCCCCCCCCCGCAAAATGAAATATGGGTAATCTATATTACGTGACACGCACTTATTCGTAAACAAAACAACTCACCAACTACACTGCCATTCTTTGACTCTTGCTTGTAACATAAATCAACCAATCCCTAGATTTTTTATTTTTTTATTTATTTTTTTTAATTTTTTATTTTATCTTCGGGCCTTTTCTGGAGACAAATTTTGTCTTGAACTTAACCAAATAGCTAAAATAGAGTAGAGATGGAGGAAGTTTTATTGACTACCTTAGACAATAATAAAAAAAATCGGAATGCGGGACATGCGGGACGCTTTAGACGATTTGCGGGACAATTTTTGTAAATATTGCAATGCGGGACTACAACTGTAATTGCGGGACGGTCCCGCAGAATGCGGGACGGTTGGCCGCCTTAAACTATATGGGACGTGTGGATTTGCACTATCCTGCCCACACCCTGGAATAAAACATTATTATTATTATCATCAATAATTATTCCTAAATCATACCCTCAAGGGTACCTCAAGCCTTCGATCTAGGGCCTATCTTGTTTATGTTATACATAAACGTGGTATTAATATGTGCTATTAATTGTTTCCTTTTTAACGCAGATATCATGAAACTGTATATATTCATTGGCTCCATAGTTGACTGCAACCAGTTACAAGAAGAAGTTATAGGTATTACAAAATTATGCAATATTGCAAAAACAATCCACTGTATCTAAAGATAGACAAATGTACTTATTACTTTACACGTAAAAAGATCCTATTAACTGTACTTGCAAATTAAACCATGTATCCTACAACGAGTGAACACAATCAGATCTTGGAGTAGGTACTACTAGATTCTAAAACGTTATTTGATCATGTTAGTTATGGGCCTTTCACTGTAGGGCACACACTAATAATTCTGCTATGTATGTCATACGTAAGGTCATAACTCGAATTCCCCATCAGTCATTTGGAATACTAAATATCAAACGTATAAATTGATCTATTGAAAATTTCCAAAACCAATTTACAAAACACCTATCGTATCACTTTAGCTTTTAATTTGAAAACATAGAATGCAGCTCATTAAATTGATAGCTTAAATACTTTTTTTTGTGAAAAATATTTTATCATTATACCTTGCTGCGGCTCGGGTGATGGCCCCCGTTATAGCCCCAGGGCTGTGGCGGGGAGAGGGCGCAGGCCGGCGGCCCATTGCCCCAAGAAATACTGGCTGTACACAAATAATAATAAACTCAAACAAGTCACTAGCCGAGGGCGGTGTCTCACCTTTATTGTAAATTCGCCAGCTCCAGTAATAAAGGCTCTCCCTCCAGGGTCTGAGTCGGCGTCAGCCTTATCCGAACAACCAGCGGATAGTGGGATAGAATTCTCGGGTCATGTTAATAAAACAGTTCGTAAGGTTTGAGATTTATTTCTACAATAAACACAGTTAGGTACAACACAAAGATTCAGAAAACCTAATCGGGTGGTCGCCCGATCCTATGGTAGCTAAATCTCCCAATCTGGTCCCACGACACTGGCAAACTATATTTTAAAGTATTACAGCACACATTTGAAGGGGCTTACACGAATTCTTCGTCTGCCGTCTGCGTATCTCCGTCGAAGGCGAACCGGCTTCCATGAGTTGGCAGAAACGGCCGTGGGCCTTTCGGCCTGGGCCAGGTACACAATGTTCACAGGTACACCAGAATGTACGATGGTTTATCAATTAATCATGTCGTCACGAGTAAAAATACTTTGTAGGGAAACGCCACGCCAAAACAAACATGGCGGCAACCGTTTCTAGCGATCTCGGGTAACGAATGGCCGCCGTTTGGCTTCTCTTTGAACGAACGGCAAGCGCGTGCCTGCGCAGTGGCCAGCCGCGCTCTGTCATTATTTTTAACGATCGAAATCTTTTAGCGGTGAATTTAAATATTATGTCATTCAAACTGTACACCGTAACAACCTAATGAAATAAAGATACCAGTAGCTAACAAAAAATATTAGTTAAAACGCTTAAAGAATATTTCCTGAAAATGTTTTTAAACCAGTGAATATTCGCTGTTTTTTTTTTATGTGTATGGATGTCTCAGTATTTCTAAAATCTCTATTCTTGACAATGCATTTTTTTTCCTTTTCATGTTGTATTTTTTAAACGTGTAATATCTGTGTAAAATGTACTTTTATGTGTCCGTCCTTCCCGTAATGAGTTTTTTTCTCAACTCATTGGGAATAATGTGTTACTTACCATGTTTTTGTAATACTTCATAATTAAAAAATAAATAAATTATCTTTAATTTTATTATTTTGAATAGTGAAATCATGCGAAAGCTGTATTTCTTTATTGGCTTATGATAATATTATGTATTTCTTCATAATGTTTAATGTTTTTCTTTTTGACATTTGTAGGTATAAACACTAAATCAACATTTACCACACAAAAAAACACAAAAATCAAAATGATGGCATAGTCATATACACTAATGATAAAATAAACACACTCGTCCAAGAAATACAAATCATAGACTCCAACTGTATACAAATAACATATGAAAAAGAAACGTGTATTCTTGCAATGTACAGATCTCCATCCAAAAACAATATTACAAATTTCCTAACTGCACTTAATAATACATTAAATGATCTCAACAAATACAAAAATATCATCATCATTGGAGACCTAAACATAAACACTCTACAAAACGGACACCCACAAAACATAGAATACCTAACAATATTAGTACAGCATGGACTGGAGCCAACGATAAATGTCCCAACACGAGTCACACAAAACACTAAAAGCTGTATAGATCACATAATGATCAAGACAAAACTAAAAACCAAAACAGTTGTACTTGAAAGCACAATTACAGATCACTACATGAATATGATAGCAATAGACACCGAAAACACTAACTCGAACCAACATAAAATATTTACAAAAAAAATAATTGACTACTCAAACTTAAAAGAAAAACTCCAAAAAATAGATTGGAATACAATATACCAAATAGATAATGTGGAAGAGGCCTGGAATAAATTTACAAATACGTTAACGCAAGAAATAAATAATTACACTACAATAAAACATGTAAAACTTACACACAAAGCAAAAAAAATTAAACTATGGATAACTCAAGGAATATTAAACTGTATTCGTAAACGAGACAAAATTCACAAACAAATTAAACACACACCGTATGACTTGGAACAACTTAATTACTATAAAAGATATAGAAACATCTGCACTAAAATTATTAGAGTAGCAAAGGAGTTATACTATAGAGAAAAACTTAAAAAAGAAAACAATAACCCAAAGGAAATATGGAGAATATTAAAAGAAGTTACATACACACAAAAATTCAAACAAAAAAATACTATCGAACATCTAAATATTAACTCAAAAAAAAATTGATGCCAAAACAAATACAGAATTAATGGCAAACCATGTCAATAACTTCTTCGCAACTATAGGGAAAGTTTTAGCGAACCGTAAAAAATATAGCACAAACACACTAACACAAACAAACAGATCAAACATCAATACTCAACCAACACAACAAAGATTTATAATAAAAACAGCTTCGGAAAAGGAAATTAACAAAATAATAAACACATTAAAAAACCGGATTGCTCCTGGACTAGATGAGATAACAACGGATTGCATTAAAATAATTAAAAATGAAATATTAAAACCCATAACACACTTAATTAACCTTAGCATAACACACGCCTACTTTCCTAGTACTCTTAAAAAAGGACTAGTGATCCCTATTTATAAATCCGGAGACAAAATGGAAATAACTAACTATAGACCAATCACATTGTTAAACTCGCTATCAAAGATTTTCGAAAGAGTACTAAAAAACCAAATAATAAAATACCTGGAAGAAAACAAATTAATCTCGGACAAACAATATGGATTTAGAGAAAAAAGAAGCACAAAAGAAGCTTTGGCAAGTACAATAGATTATATACATAGCAGCTTAGATCAAGGGCATAAATGCATAGCGATATATTTAGATTAAGCTAAAGCCTTTGATTCAATCTGCCACAAAACACTTTTTAAAAAATTAGAAAATATGGGTTTCAAAGAGAAAGAACTTCAACTATTGAAAAGTTACATGAGTGACAGAACACAACAAGTCAAAATTAACAACCATACTAGCAAACCACTGCCGATTACACACGGAGTTCCACAAGGAAGCATACTAGGGCCCGTTCTTTTCACCATTTACATAAATGAACTTTGCAGTATGGAAATAGATGGTGAAATAATTAGTTACGCAGACGACACAGTTCTACTCTTTAAATCTAAGGATTGGAATAAGGTATATAAGATAGCGAATCTAGGAATCACGCAAGTGAAAACATGGCTAGACTCTAATACACTTACACTAAACATATCGAAAACAAAATTCACAACGTACAGCATAACAAACAAGGGACAGCCAAAGAACAATACAAACACCATAAAAATACACGAATGCATAAACACCAACATCTGCGATTGCCCTCCTCTAGAAAAAACAGAAAAAATAAAATATCTAGGAATCATAATTGACCATAATCTTAGATGGACACATCACATCAAATAAACTCCTCAGAACAATACACATTTTCCTAAACATAAGAAACATATTTAAATAAAACAAATGAAAACAATATATTTTGCACTTTGCCAATCAATAATAGAATATGGAATAATTGCTTGGGGAGGAGCAACAAACGCAGCTATCAATCAAATAGAAATAGCCCAGAAAACGATCTTAAAGGTAATACTTAAAAAACACAGACTAACCGACACAGACCAAATATTTAAAAGTTGTGACGTACTAGACATACGCCTATTATATGTTAAAACACTACTAAACTACATTTTCGACCAAAAAAACAAACTCCAACAAACACAAAATATCACAAATAGACCGGTTAGACAAGGGTATAAAGAAAACATAAAAACTCCGACGGTAAACACCACCTTTGGACAAAGACACCATAAATACCTTGCTATTAAAGCATTCAACAGTCTTTCACTTGAAACAAAAATTGAGGAAAACAAAAATAAATTCAGACACAAAATAAAAAAAATGGATTAAAGAACAAAAAAGACAACATTACCAAAAAATTTTAACATAAAAGAATAAAACATATGCACTCAACACACAAAATAAAAAAAATGGATTAAAGAACAAAAAAGACAACATTATCAAAAAATTTTAACATAAAAGAATAAAACATATGCACTCAACACACAAAACCAATATAAAATACGCAACACTCACAAACACACAAATCATAATATATGCCGATCTTCATTTAATTTTATTTTTTTAGTTTGTTAATTTTATTTAAATTTTAAATCTTTATTTTAGTTCAAATTTATCTTTATTTTAAATGTTTTTACTGATTATGTATAAATTCTATATTGTAAAATGGGGACCTCAGCACGGGTACACAACCCAGTGAGGCCAACATTACTGGACTATAATATGAAAAATTGTAAAATAATGTATCAACAATAAAAATAAAAAAAAACAAACTCAATGAAACTTAATTGGACTAGAATATACTAGAATGCTTGTTTTTTATACTACTACAATTAATCAAACCTTTCTGGTCTTATTTATAGAAAACTCTAAAGCGTTTAGTACTATTGATCCGAGGAAACTATTGCAGATATTGGAGAGCAATGGGAATCAGCATAAAAATACTAGAATTTAAAACTTATTAAAGCAATCCAAAAAATCAAGGTAAAACTCGTCCGAATATACAGAAATTGTAAGTATAAATACACAGGAGTTCCACAGGGATTGATTTTCTACCCAACATTTGTACATAATATTTATTTCACTCGTGATTTTAATTTTCACATTTGATAAATATATGTGCTGACGATACGGCGCTTTGCATACAGAAAATTAAATTCTAAAACACAAAAACTGTCAAAATATCTCGCTGTATTTTGTTACATTCTGAACACAAAAGTGGTTTAAATTAAATCTTTATACGGCGAATTAAAACTACACTCATATCATTAAAATGGTTTCTCTTTGATTCTGGAAGCACATACATAGTCTGCAACTAGAATTTTATAACTGCACTTCAAACAAGATAATATTTTTATTACTGGAAAGTGGTGGGGTCCCCTCCAATGTACTTGGAATAAGAGAATATTTTCCTTCGAAATATGTCAGCGGACGAATCCTATCCAGACAATCCAGAACTGGAATTTTACATTCTGAACACAAAACTGGTTTAAATTAATTTGTTTAAATAAAATCTTGCGGTGAATTAAGACTACATTCAGAAATGAAGGTGAACACTTTTGCCAAAAATAAATTCATTTTGCAAGTTTTCACTGAACTTACATCACGTTCGGGTCCCACCCAGATGTCGTGTGTTCAATTCCTCACAGCAACGTGGTAGTAGTAGTAAATTTTCAAATATAATCATACAATCTGCTTCGAAATATGTCAGAAGACAAATCATACTGGAATTTTACATTTTGAACACAAAACTGGTTTAAATTAAATCTGTATGCGGCAAATTAAAACTACACTTAGAACAAAAAATGAACACACATAGTCTGCAACTAGAATTTTATAAATGCACTTAAAAAGAGAGGATATTTTTATTACTGGAATAAAAATATTTTCCTTCGAAATGTGTCAGCAGACGAATCCAATCCAGACAATCCAGAACTGGAATTGGTAATTCTTCGGAACAAACGTCAACGGTTAATACGGAATATTTATTTCATAACAATCAATCATAATTACACAAACCCGCTAGGATGAACCCTGCCTTGCCCTCAAAACATTCAAAACCTGGGATGTTTTTTAAAATTATGATGACATGAAGCTAAAGGTTTTATAAAAAAAAATGCGTATTAACTGTTGACGTTTAATCCGAATATTTACCCTGGAATTTTACATTCTGAACACAAAACTGATTTAAATTAAATCGGTACGCAGCGAATTAAAACTACATTCAGAAATGAAGGTAAACACTTTTGCCAAAAAATAAATTCTTTTTGCAAGTTTTCACGGAACTTACAACATCGCTTTTCCGCGGTCGGCGGCAAGGTCAACAAATTATTTAATTTGGTTGATAAATATGGGTTATAAATATTACGTGTCACGTCGTGCACTAATTCGTATAAACAAAACAAATCAATCACTACTACACTGGCGCTCTTTGACTCTTGCTTGTAACGTAAATAATCCAATCCCTAGATCGATATCTTCGGGCCGTTCCTAGGGACAAATTTTGTCTTGAGTCTTGAACTCAAATCAAATGGCTAAAAGATAGAGGAAGTTTATTTGACTACCATAGACAATATAAAAAAAATGTAGGAATGCGGGACATGTTTTTTTTTACATTAACTCCACACAGAAGGCCCTGAGGAAAATAATTTCCCACAAGGCCTAGGTCATCTTTGAGGATGCTGTGTGGGGGGTCTTTTTGAGGAAAGGAAGGAGTGAACATGGGTCTTGAAGAGACCCATGTTGCAGGAGGGAGGAAACACAGAGGCCGGTTAATCGTTCCACAGCCGAGCTGTTGAACTCAAGAACGAGTCGTAAAAATGACCCGTTCTCATGTGACTAATGTCAACCGTGTACAAATGTTGGGCGCGTTTTTGGCGTGTTTCCCGACTATGCACCGGTGCCGAGGGGATCAATGACGCTAGTTACTCGGAGCATCTTCCATTGTATTACCGGTAGCACAAGGACAGCATTCCCACCTGTGCTCTAAAGATTGCAATCCGTCTGTTAAGATGGGAGAATCTATCAAACGGACCGCCCGTTTCTGCACAGAGTCAAGGGTTTTTTTAAAGATATTTTGGAGCTCCAGACCAGAGGTGGCTGCCAAATTCAGCCGTGTGGTCGTTGAGTTCGTTGAGCAAGAGGTCGTTGATGTGCAACAGAAACAAAGTCGGAGACAGAACCGATCCCTGTGGGACGCCAGCATTTATCGAATGCGAGGAAGAGGTGAAACCGTGACACGACTAACCGTGACGGACGACACAAGGATGCGGGAAGTCCGTAAGAACGCAGTTTGTTGACAAGCGCTCGATGCCAAACCCGGTCAAAGGCCTTGGAAATGTCCAGTCCAACCGTTTGGATCTCACCAAAACGTTTTAGGCACCGTCCCCAAACATGCGTAAGCGAGAAGATCGACGCACGAGCGGTTCTGCCGGAATCCGTATTGACGGACGTGGGACGCTTTAGACAATTTGCTGGACTATTTTTGTAAATATTGCAATGCGGGACTACAGCTGTCAATGCGGGACGGTTGGCCGACAAAGTGGGAAGCCAAAAGCAAGACAATTATTGCACTAGTCTCGATTTCTAGTACTTAAGTATTAAACTGTCACTCGTCGAGTAAGGTCGTGTCTTAATACCAGTAAGAAAATTGCATTTAAAAAGTGCCAAAATGCCCTCCTGTGTGACGAGAAAATTTATTTATTTATTTCAAGACTTCTGTTTTTTACATTAAAAAATGATAACATATGCAAGGTTATACAACAATTTCTTTTTTTTTTATTCTACTACTCCATAAGTTGAGCTCTAGGAGCTCGTGTTTATGGGAGGAGAATTTACATGCAAAAAATTAAATAATAATAATGTTCTAATTAAATGTTTAAACAAAAATCGGTGCTTAGCAACGCTATAGAGACATTTGCATTTCATTATCTCTCTGATTTTTCATTATATCAGATAGAAAATAATTAGTTTTGATCCCAAAAAATATAAATATTTGAAAATAAGTATATTAGATTACGTAATAAATAAACTGCCAGTAAACCACAGGTTATTTAGATAAATAAATAGAATATAAAAAATCTCTTTTGTGAAGGCTCCAGTAACCAAGGTAAACAATAATATTTGAGATTAATATGTAATATATTTTAAAGGTAAATTTAATTACATATATTTTATTTTGATAGCAGTATTCTAAAATATAATATATTATAGATTTGTAACGTTGAAAGGTAAAAGGTTTAAATTAAAATATTTTATTTGGGCATTTTGAAAATTATTTGTTGACAATTGACAATTAACAAATGATATTACTAGGTAACGATAGTTGCTTGGTTACTGGAATGTAGGAACTAATAATAATAATCATTTTCGTGTTGTTTTGTAAATTGATAATATGTCATTTACAACCAACCGAAATGAAGAGCGGTCTGTTATGTCATCTACACAGATGAACAATGATAGTCTAAGACCACCAAAAACAAAAGCAGGTATTCCTAGGCAGCGTATGAAATGGACGAACGATGTCAATATGTTCATCGTTCGTTCATATTTTTATGTAACTAAATTAGAAACAGATATGTTATTGTATAGGAAAAAATTACATTTAATTTTCTCACAAAATTATCCGATTGCCCAAGTAAACGAACAAAGATTAGCAGACCAAAAGAGGGCAATTTTCAAAAATAATTTAATTCCTGTAGTAACATTAGATCAGATAAAAAAGGAAGTAGCAGATAGATTGCAATTAGAAAATAATTTAGAGCAAGTTAATACGAGTAGTAATGTTATATCAGATACATTGAACGTAGATAGTTCAGATAATATTCTAGTCGAAGAATCCAATGATATTACAGTAGACTCAAATAACTTAGACGTTATTTATAATCTTAGGGAAATCAACATTGCAAATTTAAACTTACTAGATGAAAATATTATAGAATTAGCTAACTTACTTCATAATAATATAAATAGATATATAGATATAGAGCCCACAGTTAGACCAAAATTACCAAAATTACATACGTCAAAGAAATTATCTAAATTAATTTCTGAATTAAATAATATAATTTTACCAAAAATTATATTTGATGACATTAGTTTTTTAGATCTTCATACAATAGTGTATGCTAGTGCTATCACTATATGTAACAAGTTAGGAGTTAAATTAACGTCTTCTGATGATAGATCATATAATTATAGAAAACCAGAATGGCAGAGTAGATTAGAAAATGATGTAGTATTTTTAAGAAGTAGCATAGCTAGAGTAATAGAGTATAAAAATGGAAATAGAAGTAGGAATATTTTGAGACATGTAGATGTAATTGGGAGAAAAATTGGTTATAGCATTGGTAGTAATAATAATGAAAATATAATCAATGATTTATTAGATTTGTTAAAACAAAAATTAGGTGTAAAAGCTAGTAGATTAAAAAGATATAATTATACGTATAATAAAAAAAATAATAATAGATTATTTCAGAAAAATGAGAAAATATTTTATTCCAAACTTGACGATAAACAAAATATTATTTCGAATAATAATAATCCGTTGCCATCTGAATCAGATATGCGCGATTTTTGGACAAATATTTGGAGTAAAGATATAAAACACAATGAATCAGGTCCGTGGATAGAAAATGAAGAACTCAATTGTTCAGACATTGAACAAATGAGTTTTTCTGATATATCGGTTGAATTGTTAGCCAAAATTATAAAAAATACTCATAATTGGAAAGCCACGGGTTGCGATTGGATACATAATTTTTGGTATAAACGTCTGACTACTTTACATCCCCTTTTGGCAAAAAATCTTTCAAAATTTGTCAGAGAACCTCAAAATTTTCCAAATTTTCTAACTAAGGGCATTACTTATATGTTGCCTAAAAGCGAACATATTAATAATCCCTCTCAGTATAGACCCATTACATGTTTACCGACAATATATAAAATTTTAACCTCTTGCTTGACAGATTTAATATACACTCATTTAGATGAAAAAAATGTTTTATCTGAACAACAAAAAGGTTGTCGCAGAAAACATATGGGATGTAAAGAACAATTAGTTATTGATTCTGTAATTCTAAAACAGATTCAAACCCAAAAACGTAATTTACATATTTGTTATATAGATTACCAAAAAGCTTATGATAGTGTCCCGCACTCGTGGCTGATAAAAGTTTTAAATATATACAAAATTAACCCAATTATTATTAGCTTTTTGGAAAAAATTATGGCATTTTGGAATACCGATTTGCTTTTGAATTTGAAAGATAAGAAAATTATAGTACCGGGCATTTCAATAAAAAGAGGGATTTTTCAAGGAGACTCATTGAGTCCTCTTTGGTTTTGCTTAGCATTAAATCCTCTATCTAAAATGTTAATTAAAAGCAAGTTTGGAATAAAAATTAAAGGTAATACTAGAGAGAGAAATATAATTTCTCATTTATTATTTATGGATGATTTAAAATTATATTCAAATTCTGAACCAAATTTAGAGAAAATGATTAAAGTAGTTAAAATTTTTTCAGATGATATTAAAATGACTTTTGGTTTAGATAAATGTAGAACGATCCATATAGAGAAAGGTAAAATTGTAGATGGAGACGAGGGTATATTTAGAAATTTCAAAATTGAAAGTATGAAAGGGGGTGAGGTTTATAAATATTTAGGATATCCGCAATCAAATAGATTAGATCATACTAGTATTAAAAATGATATTAGGATTAAATTTAAAACTAGGATCAGAAAAATTTTGAAATGCAATCTATCTGCTAAAAATTTAGTAAAGGCGATAAATACTTGGGCAATACCTCTATTAACTTACTCATTTGGCATAATTAAATGGTCTAATACAGATTTAGATAGCTTAGAACGATTAATTAGAACTACATTAACTAAATTTCATTGCCATCATCCAAATTCAGCTATAGAACGTATTAATTTACCCAGAAATTTAGGAGGTAGAGGTATAGTCAAAATAACATCTTTAAAACATAATCAGGTAGAAATGCTAAGAAATTTTTTCCATAGGAAAGCTGATAGTTCAGAAATGCACAAAATAATATGCAAGGCAGATAGAAATATTTCACCATTAAATTTATACGACGAGAATGCCAGCATTCTTATAAATACCAACCAGGAATTATTAGATTCCTGGTCAAATAAAATTCTTCACGCAAAACACTTCAATTATCTCAACCAAACATATGTTGACAAATTTTCGTCAAACAAATGGTTGAGTATTGGAGAGTTGAGCGCAGAAATAGAAGGCTTTATGCTTGCCATACAAGATAGAGTCATTAATACTAAAAATTATAGGAAGCATATCATCAAAGATGCAAATCAAATTGATGATTTATGTAGAAAATGTTTGGCTTTTCCGGAAACTATAGAACATATTATATCGGGATGTTCTGTATTAGCGCCGTCCGAGTATACATTTAGGCACAATCAAGTTTTAAAAATAATTCACCAAAGTTTGGTAATTAAACATAACTTGATTGACTGCCGTAATGTACCATATTATGAATATGAACCAAATTCATTTTTAGAAAATGAATTTTATAAAATTTATTATGATAAAACTATTCTGACAGACAGAACAATTAGTCATAATAGACCCGATATAGTTTTACATGACAAAATTAAGAAAATAACTTATATCATTGATGTCGCTATACCAAATTCTTGTAATATTCAGAAAACTGTTTCTGAAAAAATAAGAAAATATACAGATTTAGGAAATGAAATTCTCAGACTATAAAAATATTACCATTTGTTATTTCGGCTACTGGCATTATACCTAGCTCTCTCATTCAAAATTTAGGCGTATTAGATTTGTCAAAAAATTTGTACATAAAAATGCAAAAGTCGGTCATTTTAAATACATGTAGGATTACGAAAGATTTTTTAAATATTTATATTGAGGGATCAGTAGGATTTATCGGACCAGTTAGGATTTCATCAGAGCCGAACCCTCTGATATGAAAATATCTGGAGTCGGTGAAATATTTTCCCATTATGTTTCTGGTGGATTGACGTATTGTTCTTGTATGGTTTTATTCTTATATAGTGCACTTACATTGCGTTAATTTACTAGATATTCATTTGTGGAAAAGTGTGTGGAAGGGTTTAGTCTTTCATTTGGGAAAGATTCAACCCGGACATGAAATCTGGAGCACCGTAAAAATAATTCAAAGAACTTATGAGACAAATACAAATATTACCTAATTGACATAGTTTCGTAATTTAGGAAAAAAATAGTTATAAAAGGTAATTAAATGTTTCCACTACACGGCAAACAGTTGTAAAAGTGAAGAAATAACATTTTATTTATATGTACACAATTAATGGCGAGTTTATTTATATAACGTCATTGAGTACACTTTTATGCGCCTTTTTTTCGCTGGGCAAAAGGTGCACATGCTCCGTTTCCCTTTTTAACGACATTGATCCCCGTTCGCATCGATTACCGTTCGCATTGATTACCGTTCGCATCACACTTTTCGTAACGTATTTACCAGTTTACCCCTAAGTGTCGAGCGTGCGTAAAAAAGTTTTACTTCAAAAACATAGTGTAGAACCCAATTGTCGCAGCTGCCTTTTGTACTTAACCAGTGGCGGATACAGAAAAAACTACTCAAGGGGGGGGGGCGCTAAACATATCTTGAGCAGTAGTGTAGCTAGGGTCCCGACGCCACCACAAACCTCTAGCCAACCACCCCCCCCCCCCCCGCTACAATGTTGAAAACTTCTGTCTACTACAGCAATAATAAATACAGTAGACCAGCAAATATTTTGTACAGCGTGTGCAAAGGGGGCGTTCAAGTGTAACATCGGGCAATTTTTGACCTCCCTTTAACCCCATGTAACGCACCGTAACGTTTTCCTGTACAACCCCCACCCCCCCTTAAACGTTACGTAACGCCCAAGTGACAATTTTTACTGTTAAGTTGCTAATGTTAAAAATCCACAGTATGATTCGCAGAGGAGAAAAACTTTTTCATTTCCCGACTGCGACTATTCATGCGCTACAAAACAGTAACTAAAAATTCACACCTTTACCCAAAGTGGAAAGAAACCTTTTTAATGCCCCGACTGCAATTATTCTTGTTGCACAAAGGAACTTCTTAGAAATCATTTGCTAACTCACAGTGACAAAACCTTTTACATGTTTCTAATACGACTATTCATGTTCTATAAAGAAGCATAAAAAAATGCACATGTTAACCCAAATGACGAAAATCATTTTCCCGTACCGAATGCAGTTATAAAAGTTCTCAAAAGGAAGATTTAAAAGTCCTCAGTATGATTTACAGAAGAATTTTCATGTCCTGACTGCAACAATTCGTGTTCTTAAAAGGGGTTTCTGAGTTGTCACTTGCTGACTCATAGGGGAGGAAAACCTTTTTCATGTTCGAACTGCAACTATTCATGTACTACAAAGAGAAATCTAAGAATCACATGTTTATCCACCGTGAAAAAAAATCTATTTTATTCCCTGACTGCAACATTTCCTTTTCTCTAAAAAATAACTAAAACAGCACTTGCTAACTCAGAGAGATGAAAAAGCTTTTCCATGTCCCGGCTGCACTATTCTTACGCTACAAAACGGTATCTAAAATTCAGATGTTTACCCACACTGGACAAAAACCTTTTTCATGTCCCGACTGCAATTATTCATGTTGTACAAAGGAACTTCTTAGAATTTGCTGACACACAGTGACATAAAACCTTTTACATGTGCCTACTGCGAGTATTCACGTTCTTCAAAGAGGCACCAAGAAAATCACATGTTAATCCACAGCGGACAAAACCATGTTCATGTCCCGAATGCAGTTATTCAAGTTCTCGACAGGGAGGTTTAAAAATCCACAGCGCTATTCGAGAAAAAAACCTTTTTCATGTTCTGAGTGTAACTATGCATAAACGAAGAGAAATCTAAATAAATCATATGTTTTCCCGTAGTGGATAAAAACCTTTTTCGTGTATCGGCTGCAAATATACATGTTCTACAAAATAACAAAAAAAAGTCACATATTTACCCACAGAGTAGAAAAATCTTTTTCATGTCCCGATAGCCACTATTCATGTTATCGCATGGGACATCTTAAAAATCACATTTGGACAAAAACCTTTTTCGTGTCCCAACTGCAACTAATCGTGTTCTCAAAAGGGACGTCCAAGAGCGCACTCGCTGATTCACCGTGGAGAGTATCCTTTTTCGTGTACTGACTGCAACAATTCATGTACTACAAAGGGATATCTAAAAAATCTTATATTTACTTATAGTGGAGAAAAAACTTTGTTAGTAACGACATTATGTATCCATCTACAATATTATTTAACAACGATAGCTTGAGATGGAGAACTGCCCCGAAAAACCAAAGCCATTTTACATTTAAGGTTCTAAGAGATAAGAAATAAATAAACTTAAAACAATTTACCCAAACATTGACATAGCCTTAAGAATGTGCATTAAGTTCCTAATTCCCTATTTTTTATTAAAATAAAAAGTTACGTAACGCGTTATTCGAACCCCCCCCCCCCACCTTGTAACACACAGTAACGTTTTACTAGACCCCCCCCCTTTCCCCCCAAGTGCGTTACGAAATACTTGAACGGCCCCAAAGTAGGATAGTCAGATCTAGGACAAACAGATAACGCTTGCATAACAGAATCACGATCAATAAGGGTGTTTATGCTAAAAAAAATCGGAAGTGTGAACGAAAACAAACAGTAGAATATTCGCGACTTTTCTCGTAGGTTAGCCATATATGTGCCAGACAGAAACATATGAAATACGATGACGCGGACGCGCGCGCGTGGTACATAAGAAAGTATAACTACTAGATAATTCGACTCAGGGAAGAAACGAAGAAATAGCGTGCGGGCTGACTTCCTCGCAAGGGGAGGGCGCGGGCCCCCTGCGCCCCCCCCTGTATCCGCCACTGTACTTAACTATGTAATGCATTCTGCGTAAGGAGGCGGACCGCCCAGAAAATGGTCCAAATTCTGAAATTCATCTAAATACTATAAAATATATAAATTGACATTTATCCTTGTTTTCAAATTAATTTAGGGTGTGTGGCCATGTCAAAAAATAATGAGGTGCGTTTTTTCACAAAATTTTGTGGAATATTATGATTTTTAGAATAGCCACACTAAAAATTATTATGCAATTCATGGTGTGAAGATAGCCGACTTGATTGTTTGTTACTTATTAATTGCGGGTATTAGGTACTAAAATGACATCACAAATTATTATTTTGAGGAGTGGTCACATTTTATAAGCTGGCAACACTAAATTCATAACCTACAAACGGTTCAAGACGAGTTCATCGAAAACGAATTCATCGAAAATCAATTCATCGAAAATCAATTCAACGAAAGCAAATTCATCGAAAACGAGTTCATCGAAAACCAATTCATCGAAAATCAATTCATGGAAAACCAATTCATCGAATGATCAATTCATCGAATCGCCAATTCATCGAAAAAATATATTTTGTTGATATTTGAGAAAAATGCCGAGAGGACCGAGAAGTTAAAAAATCATTGGTCAATAAAAGTTGACAATAAATTTATAAATAAAAAAAATTGATAATAAAACTTTGGACAAGGAAACTATTTAACATAAAAGATTAATTAGTAAAATGGTTTTCATAAACAAATTCGAATGTGTTAACTATAAAACGGACGTCGAGAACCTTAGTAATTTGTATAAAAATATAATTAAAAATATATTGTTTCTTGTATTATGAGATATGATTGGATTGATTTTGTAATTTTAATTTGATTCATTTTTATTTACAGTAATTTTATAATATTTAAATTTAACATATAATGTGCTCAGCACGAAGCTCATCCATTTTCGAATAGTATATTATGTATGGTATTTATTTGATTATTTTTTGCTTTATTTTTACTTACATACCTTATATGTGTAATCTGCGAACTAAGAAATTGATTCTTTTCAGCTCTGAGGTAGCCCACACTTGTCAACTGCGAGAGTTTTCTGCGCGGCGGCCTGAAGTGGCGTGGGACTCAGTCGCTCCGAAATGGAATTGTGCGGGGTGCTAATGCTAGCTACAACTTGTAATACAGGGGTAGTACAGCGATTTATTATTTCCGTTCGAAAATAAGGAAGTTTAAGTACCTATGTATTATTTTTAGGGTTACCATACATCCCGATTTAACCGGGATTGTCCCGGTTTCAGACACGGGTCCCGGAGTCCCGGCCGGTTTTAGATTTTGTCTCGGTTTGCGCGAGAAATGTAGCTTTATCTATTTTGTGGGGCTGTGTCAGAGGCTGGCGACTCGAGCGAATGACGGCGCCGTGCGCCGTGTTTTCTGTCCTGGCTGCAACCTGTTCTTCTCGAAAAAAAAACTAAAACGGCGCTTGCTGGCTCACAGTGATGAAAAAACTTTTTCAAGTCCCGACTTTGACTATTCATGCGCTACAAAAGTAACTAAAAATTCACATGTTTAGCCACACTGGAATGCAATTACTTATGTTGTACAAATAAACTTCTTAGAAATCATTTGCTGAATCACAATGACATAAAACCTTTAACATGTTTCTACTGCAACTATTTGTGTTCTATAAAGAGCCTCCAAAAAAATCACGAGTTTACTTACAGTAAACAAAAACCATTTTCTTGTCCCGAATGCAGTTATACAAGTTCTCAAAAGGAAGATTAAAAATCCACAGTACGATTCACAGAAGAGAAAACCTTTTTTAAGTCCTAAATTAAACAGTTCTCAAAAGGGATGTCTAAGAAGTCACTTGCTGACTCATAGTGGAGAAAAATCTTTTTCATGTTCCGACTGCAACTATTCATGTATTATGAAGAAAAATCTTAAAATCGCATGTTTACCCACAGTGGACAAAAACCATTTTCTTGTCCCGAATGCATGTATGCAAGTTCTCAAAAGGAAGACTTAAAAATCCACAGTACTATTCACAGAAGACAAAACCTTTTTCTCACAGCATTGTTTTTTTTGGTGTTGAAATTTCAATTTATTGCACTAATAATGATGTCGTTTCTTTAATGAGACGAAATCTTCTTTGAAACTTTTTGGCACTGAGTGTATCAAATAAATTTGTTCTTGTGTTTTCTTCTATCACTATAAACGGTCTATATAAAATCTATAATTTCTTCATCATCGTCAGAATACAAACCCCAAATGTCCATCGTGAATACAAATATAGATATTTGCTGTATCAGACAAACGGAAATCGAAGAGATAACCTATATGTACATTTTACAGTGTCACTACGAAACTGACAGTTGCTAAACACATAACTTAGTTATGCAGTGTTCA